>RJWJ010040302.1:0-14039 GCA_004363605.1 Indri indri
CTCATATTCTGTCAAAATTATATTTCTAATTACTAATTGTTTTCCTTTTCATGGGATTCCTCGACAGACCTTGTGTGTACTAGAATTTGTAAGAACATCCAAGAAGCAATAAATTCTAATCACTATTTCAGTATAGCCTCATTTCTTTCCCCTAGATAGGCAACTACTGCACTGAAGTCATGTAAGTCTGAAGCCAAATTACAAGAATCTAGGAAGCTACAGGACTTTTAAACATTGTGGCCATGGCCAAAAGATTGTTTGTGTATAGTATGCAATGTGTATATTTAAATTTGCAATTGATTATTTATAGAATATTTCTACTTTAGGTAAGTATCATGTAACAATATAACATGAGTCATTCAGAGTACAAAATTGTCTGCAGATTACCCCAGAAATGCCTGATGGAAGCAGTTACTAAATTCTCCAGAGGCTGTTTTAAAGAAGGCCTGATTTTTGGAGTAAGCTGTTGCCTCAGTTGTAAAATAAGCCAAAAAGTCTTTTTTTCCCCCCGTGAGATATATAGGAGGACTGAGAGGTAAGGCAGATCACCTTTATGGAGTGTACAGTGTTCAAGGAATTCGACACCCATCCCCTTTCTTTTCCTTTTGGGAAAGAGTAGAAGGTTCACTTTTCCAAAATTTAAAGAATGGGGTGGGAAAAGAGTTGTTCATAAAATTTGTGTGCACATGCAAGAAGAGGAGTTTGAAGTTTTCCCTCTGTTGCACGTGTGCTTGATCACTAGATTTGTCCATCTGCCTGAAACAGAAAATGCACTAGGGAAAGATACTAGCACAGTATATGTGACAATAGGCCAGGTGGAGAGGCATAGGAGAACACCTCTCAAGTTCCTAGTCTCAAGGGCTAGGGAAGATGAATTTCACCATGTAGATGTCAGATGAGTAGCACTGGGATTTCTGGGGCTCACCACAGCACCAGAGCACAAAGGTGCACACATCAGAGGGGTATTCTGAGAGATGGAGGTGTGTGGGGCAGGGGGAAGGGGGGAATTTATGGTTCATCTTGAAGACATTAGCTTGCAATTAAGTGCCTGCCACTGAGTCTAGCTCAGTGATGGTATCAACATAATGATGAAAGCAAACTTTCCGTGGGCACTAACATAAACAGACATTGGTTTTTCCTTCCCTCCCCCTCACCCTAGTACTCGAGTCTCAGGTAAATTAAGATGGATGGGGAAATGAGAGAGTGAACATAAACATACCCTTACACCAAACCAGTAGGGTAACAAGTCCAGCCCACATGGCCTGTATACTGATTTTTTTTTATCAGATATGTTATAGATTTTTAAAATGAACAAGAATGTATGTTAATAATTGATATACCACTGTTTTCATGACTTAGATTAATGGAATTGGCCTGAGATATCATCAAGGGAATTGTCTATCTAGTGGCAAAGGAGCACTTGCAACCTAGTTTGCTATTTTATATAGTAAAGGTGGACAATTTCAGGTTTTTACACATCAATTTGATATATATAATTAAAATTACATGTTTTGCATTCTCCCAGAATTTCCCATTGGATGTGATGACCCTTGTCATTCAGGCTTAGATGGGCAATGTTTTTCCCAGACGTTGGTCCATTCCAGACATCTGATTAACATTTGTGATTTAGCGGGTGGAGATAGTTGTCTATTCAAAGAAGTTTGTTTGTTTTATAGTAATTTCGAATTACATTCAATGTGGATACAATTTAGATAGGAGCAAAAGCTCTTACAGCTAGATAAAAAGATGCAGGAATGATGGCATGATTTTCCTTAACTTGGGGAGGTAAGTTTCAGAAATACCTTATCTTGGCAGTGCCCATCTCCCTTTTGCAAAGACAGGGAGACAATCAAAACTCCCAATGCACACAAAATGTAATTGAGACCATTTCATTTGTTCCAATTATTGGAAAACATACTTTTGTAAAATGATGCTTCTGCACAACATATGCTATTAAGAAGAGATAATTTGATGGTAATTATTGTCTTTGTTGACCATTATAGAGGTCAAATATTTGAAAAGAAATATTAAGAAAACTCTCCTTTTTGAGAATTTATACATTTGAGTTTTCAAGTGCTTTGTTCTCTTTGGTTTGCTGTCATTTCTGCCATAATCAAGCAGAATAATGTGCCTTAGCTACTGTGTCCTACTGCTGGACGTCTTCAATCCATACATTGGAGAGGCCAGAGTTAGAGGTTTTAGGACCAGGAAACTGACAGACTCAGTTGGATTGTCAGTTTATGTCTTATGATCTGATCAAATTGCAGTGGAAGTATATGGCAAGTTTTAAATGTTTTGTAGTAGATTGTATTATTAAGACCAAGCATCTGTTTTCTTCCATATGAGAATATTATTCATCTTTGCCATGCCTCCTTGTAAATAGAGGATATTTTCCTCCTCTGTTGTCAGGCCAGGACAGGTGACTTGCTTCTCCAATGCACCATGAGTGTATTTAAGCAGAAACTTTGAATGTGATTGTGTAGTTGCCTTATCGTCTCTTTTTCTTGCCCTCGTTGACAAGTGAATAGTACATGCCAGGTAAGGGCTGCCTTTCTGCCTAACTCCTGCAATTAGAAGGCACACGAAGCAGACCTCTTTCCTTTCCACTTCAGTCCTGTAGCCCATTTGCAGCCCCATGTAACATAAGGAAGACAGAAATTTTGTTGTAAATGACTAAGACTGTGAGCTTTGTTACTATAGCCAAAGCTAAGAAATATAGGAAATAAGACAATAATAGAATCAGTTCTAGATATTCTGTAAATCTGCTTGACAGAAAAAGGTTTTAGGGAGAAATTATGAAGACTCCTGAGTCAGGAGTGGGAACAAGCGTAGGACCTCAGGGGAGGATAAAACGGTAAAGGGATTCAGTTGGCACTAGAATACAAAGTGAGGTGCTAATGGAGTAGCACTTTATGGCTTCATTTATAAATGATTTATGGAGCACCTTTAATGAAGCAAGCATTGTAACAGGTGCTGGAAAAGTAAAGAAATATTTGAGCGCTCACTTGTAAGAAGTTCACAATCTAATAAACAGAGTGCAGGTCTAAAAATACAAGATTGCAAGTATACACAAGTACAAAGGAAGCACAGATAAGAGAAAAATTAAATTTGGTTTAGGGCTGTGGAAGACTTCCTAAGGACGGTAATACTTGAGCTGAGATTTGAGAGATGAATCACAGTTGTGTATGCAGAAAGAAAGGTGTAAATGAATTCCAGACATGTGGAAGAGGGTGTGTTGACTAGAATCATCTATAAATTGTTCAATTTGGCTGGAGCATTAAGTGTTAGCTTGGAAAGATTGGTGCGGATGAAATGACAATAAACAGTTAGAGGTCAAATTAAGGAGAAACTCTTATGCCAAACTAAATAACTTGGCATTTACTCAAGGTAATAAAACTTCACTGGGAAAGATTTTAATCAGGAGAGACAGACAATCCAATTTTTGTTTTAAAAGTATCACTTTGCTAGCTTTTAAAGAGTCAGTTGGAAAGGGCCAAGGTTAGAGCCAGATGAGATTAGTTAGGAAGTCCTTCAAATAGTTTTTAGAATTATTTAATATAACAGAATGTAATCACATTTTACATTTGATTTAAATTCTAAAATGGAGAAGTGCAATTCAAATATAATAAAAATTACTATGGACAATTCTTCAGTCTTCCCACATATTGCAGCACAGAATTTTAACAATAATTTTTTGACCCTGGCTTTGACTTGATCACTGCTTTGTTTTGAGCACTAGATAAGTAGCTAGCTGCCTTATGCATCTTTAAATCTTTGAATACTCATCCTGATGAGCTGCTTATACTAAGAGAAGTACATTGGAATTGACAACAACTGAGAGAACAATAATTTACATCTCTTTACTCATGCTTGCAACAGAGTCTGTGTTCACTGAGAGGAGTGGAGTTTCTCTCCCACCTTTTAAATTCTTCTTTGTTGTCTTCCGTTTGTTGTTCTTTCTCTCAAGATCTCATTAACTTCAAAAGGTATACTATAAGATACTATAAGCATAAGAAGGAAACAACTTCTAACTTAGCCTGCATCTTTTCCAATATTAAACATTCTTCAAGAGCATTCACAGAATATTCTGGTTTTTTGGCTTTGAAATTTGGGAGATATGTGGAATTAAAAGTTTTTGCTTTGCTCCAGCTTTTAATCTTGTTATTGGGGAGCAAATCTTATTCTGCTGAATCATAAATATTACCCAAGTAAAGAAAGTTGTCTTTACTCTTCCAAGTTTACTTCTCCCTCTTTGTCTATGTATTAAAGTCTGTAGTACTTTACAGCTTTTCATGTCATTATTTTGTCTCATTTGAGGCATACGACCAACCTCTGTGATAGGTAAAAAGTCAATATCTCTATGTTGCCAATGAGAAGCTGAGGGTCAGAATGGTTAGTGGTGATGAAGTGGGAACTAGAACCCATATCTAGTGACTAACTTCGGTTCTTTTCAAATTGTTGCTTCACAGCCAATTACACTTGCACTACATAGATGCTAACCCTAGAATTTTGGCAATAGAAGGAGCTCAGTGTCACTTAACCAGTTAAAGGACTCTGCTGGCCTAGATGAACCTTTGTGAAAATTAGAGAATGGCTCACCCCTTGAAGGACAGATGGATTTCCACACAAATATGGCTTGCCTAGCAAAATTGCATGTGTGTGTGTACATGTGCATACATGTGTGTTTTGTGTAATTAAAAACAGCTCCCAACTTCTTCTCTGGGCATACAAAATTATACCTGAGTGCTTTGCCATGTGATGCTAGAATATTTCTAAATTGATGACTTTCCTTCTCAACACATCACCAAAATAGGCACAGCCTGGCTCTGAATTTCTGCTTCATATCCTCTTCTTGCTGTCTGTTATCTAATAGGCTTTATGCTTTCTCCCACATCTGCTTTTGCTTTTTAAGGGACAATAGCCATTTTAGAAAATATAAATGAAAATATATTTAATAAAATATAATAGTTTACAAATACACACACACAAATGGCATGATTTTTGTCATTATGGGATAGAAGTTGAAGGACTAACAATTAGTCATGAAAATGTTTTGAACACTCTTTGTGGCTTAGTCATTGAACTTTTCTTCAACAAATTATGTCCCCTTCATTATCTGTAAACAGTTTTCTGTATGCATGTATTTCCATAGGACAAATATCTCTGCTGTTTTCAAGGATTTAGTGTAATTCTGTCAATTTGAAAAAAATATATTTGAGAGGCATCCACATTAAAGCAGTGTTAGAAATACATCACAAATGAGTTTGTTTCTCAAATTTGCTTTCTCATATGAGGCTGATAATTGATCCTAAGGAATGAGTCATTATTTTCATTCTTAAGAATCTAAGGATTTCAAGCAGCAATCAGGAATGAATAGACCCACATGGAAGATAAACACATTTATTAATCTGTAGCAATTTTGAATGGGTCCTTCTCAACTGTGATGTTTGTTACAGTGCATGCTAATACATGGATTCTATAAACACAATATGCGAATAGACAGCCTACAGAATGGGAGAAAATATTTGCTCTCTGCATATCCGATAAAGGGCTGATAACCAGAATCTATCTTAACTTAAAAAAGTCAACAAGAAAAAGTCAAACAACCTCATCAATAAATGGGCCAAGGAAATGAACATAAACTTTTCAAAAAAAGAATAATGACCAGCAAATATATAAAAAAATGCTCAACATCTCTAATCATTAGAGAAACAAAAATCAAAACCACAATGAGATATCACCTAACCCCAGTGAGATTGGCTTCTATCAAAAAATCCCAAAACAACAAATACTGGTGGGGATGTGGAGAGAAAGGAACACTCTTATAGTGCTGGTGGGACTGCAAATTAGTGCAACCTCTGTGGAAAAGAATTTGGAGATACCTCAAAGGGCTAAAAATAGAAATACCATTCAATCCAGCAATAGCACTATTAGGCATCTACCCAAAAGAGCAAAAGATATTCTATAATAAAGACGTGTGCACCCGAATGTTTATGGCAGCACAATTTACTATTGCAAGGATGTGGAAACAACCCAAGTGCCCATCAATTTGTGAGTGGATTATTAAAATTTGGTATATGTATACAGTGGAATATTACTCAATCATAAGAAACAACAGTTATCTAGCACCTCTTATATTTTCCTGGATTGAACTTGAGCCCATTATCTGAAGTGAGGTATCACAAGATTGGAAGAATGGGCTCCACTTGTACTCACCATTGGATTGGTACTAACTGATCAACACTAGGGTCCTCACATAGCAGCAATATCCTCCAGGGATTAGGAAGATGGGGGGTGGGGTAAACTCACAACTAAAGGATACGGTGAGCATTGTAGAGGGGAAGGGCATGCTTCTAACCCTCTCTTGGGTGTGGCAAAGACATAAAATGTAACCAAAATGTTTGTACCCTCATAATACCCTGAAATTAAAAATAAAAGACAATATGAAAATTCAGTTTTGTTAAATTCAATTTAAATATTTTAATTTTAAGTCCTGCCCTCCTCCCCCACTTAGGATTGTGTCTGTAGCATACGTTGGGTAAGAACTTTTGGCTTTGCTTGCGGGTGCTTTGATGGCAATCTAGGTTCTGGATGGATGCCTTGGTTATAGATATTCTTAGTGTGGTTGTTTTCTCTGTTGTTAGTTGTTTGTAAGGTGTAGCAGTGGTGAGCTATGTGTGTGGGCAGATTTCCTGTCTCTTGTTGATGAGGGAGGTTGAAGGTCTTTGAAATCTTTCTTTTTCCCCAGCCCTGTGGTCTTCTTAACAGTGTGAATAATATTGGTATGCCCATTTTAATCTCTGAGATGGTAGGTGATGCTTGGGAGTAAGTATCAAACACACCCTATATAATTGAGTCAGTAAATGTTGTAAAGGGCTGTGCAAATTGATCTCCCTGCTAGTAGGTGGTGCTTCCTGGAAGGAACAAGCTACAGTGTTGTTTGGGGGAACTTGTGATCAGCTCTAACCCCTCAGGAGCAGCATTTAAATGCCCCAGAGGCTGGGCAGGAACTTCCCTGGAATTTCCCTGTAATACATGCGCTATTTGTAGTCATCTTGTGGATGTCTACTCTCTGAGTCAGGGTGTTGGCATGAAGAGAGACTTTTTCTATTTCAGAAATGCAGATGTATAATCATATTTAACTCAGCTATCAAGATAATTCATTTTTCATTGCTGGGTAAATAGTCCTCATGATATCCCAGTGATAGCATGAGAGAGTTTAAATTCCCTTAAACTGGATATTTAGCTTTGGTTGGTAGATTTTAAATGTCTATAACCTGATTGGCAGTTTCTATTACTGATGTAGCTTATTTAAATAATTTCTGCATGATGGAAGAAAAGATGAAGAAAATCAAATGGTCTTCAAATTCAGTGGCTCTTTATTTTTAAAAAGTAACTTTTCCTTCTTCATTAATAAATTTATAAGAAAGGTGAATGTGAAAAAAAGTGATGCTATCTTATAACTCAGGAGAAATATTTTAATAATTCTTACATTACAATTTAAGCAATCCAATTCACAATATTTAGAATATGTAGAAAACCCTGTTTTATAATTATGTGGGCTATTTTTGAATAAACTGATTACCAATTAAAAACCTGAATAGTTTCTCCCATTCTGCAGGTTGTCTGTTCACTCTGTTGTCTACTTCAATTGCTTTGCAGAGGCTTTTTAGTTTAATTTCTACTTGGTTTTTATTGCCTGTGCTTTTGAGGTCTTAGTCATGAATTCTTTGTCAAATCAATGTCCAGAAGAATTTTTCCTGGGTTTTCTTCTAGTCTTTTTAGTTTCAGGTAAATCTTTAATCCATCTTGTGTTTATTTTTGTTTTCAGCATATTACAGGGGTACAAATGTTTAGGTTATATATATTGCCTTTGCCCCACTCGAGTCAGAGCTTCAAGCATGTCCATCCCCCAGACAATGTGCACCGCCTCCATTAGGTGTTGATTTTTACATATGGTGAGAAATGGGAGTCCAGTTTCATTCTTCTACATGTGACTATCCAAATTTAAAGGACTAGTTATTGAAAAGGGTGTCCTTTCTCCAGTGTATGCTCTTGTCAACTTTGTCAAAAATTAGTTGTGTATTCAACAGAGGACTAATATTCAGAGTTTACAAGGAACTCAAATAGTTCAACAATGAAAGCACTCAAATCATCCTATTAAAAAGCAGGCAAAGGACACGAAGAGACATTTTTCAAGAGGAGACAAAAAAAACGGCCAATAGGTTTATGAAAAAATGCTCAGCAATGCTAATCATCAGAGAAATGCAAATAAAAATCACCATGAGAAATCATCTTACACCAGTCAAAATGGGTACTATTAAAAAGACAAAAAATAACAGATATTGGCGAGGATGTAGAGAAAGGGGAATGCTTATACACTGTTGGTGGGAATGAAAATTAGTATAACATCTATGGAAAACAGTATGGTGATTTTTCGAAGAATTAAAAATAGAACTGCCATTTGACCCACCAATTATGCTACTGGACATATACCCAAAGGAAAAAAATCATTATATCAAAAAGATACCTGCATTAGTATGTTTATCGCAGCACTATTCGCAATAGTGAAAAAGAAAGAAATTAACCTAAGTGGCCATCGGTAGATGAATGGATAAAGAAAATGTAGTATATGTACACAGTGGCATAGTATTCAGCCATAAAAAAGAATGAATTCATGTCTTCTGCACAATATGGATGGAATTGGAGGCCATTATCTTAAGTGAAACTACTCAGAAAAAGAAAGTCAACTACCGCATGTTCTGTCTTATAAATGGGAGCTAAATAATGTGTACACATTGACACAGAGAGTGAAATGATAGACAAGAGAGACTTGGAAGGAGTGGTAGGAGGGAACAGATGATAGGAAATTAGTTAAAGAATAAAAAGTACATCATATTGGTAATCGATACACTAAAAGCCCTGAATTCATCAATATGCAATATGTCCATGTAGCAAAATTACACTTGCATCCCTTAAATTTATATAAATTTTTAAAAAGAGAGACACTTGGACAGTAATAGTATTTTCTTTTAATTTGTTTTTCTGTAATATTGCCCTGTGGATTTTATAAGAATTTAATTGTGGAATAAATAACAGAGGCACCTAGAGGGAAGTGACTGACCATTTCCAGAAAATTAGTATTAGGGTCAGTAGTGGTACATACATTATTCTTTTTATTTTAGTTTGTGTTAGGGGCTTGTACTAACGCCAAGGGACAATGAAACACTTTATACATTCAGTATTGTGTTTATACTTTCTTTGAAATTTCAGGAGTTGTAATTTTTGTTTGTTCATTTTCCCTCTTTTGTTCTCCTCAGGTTCATACATTTGTAACTTTGGGGACACTTGGTTCATTGAGAAGGTGGGAATTTGTTTGGGTTGATGTTTCCTCTATGAGTTGTCTATTCTATATTAGTCATTATCTCAGTTTTAGACCTTCAACATCTTAATAGGAGCACCAATCTGCTCTCCCTGACTTTCCTTACTGTTATTAATATTAACATTGTGAAGTCTGAATTAGGTGATCTTAAAATGCTTATGTGATGCCTCGAGTGATCAGTTGGCAGCCTCTGTGGATAAAGGCAATTTCCTTTTCAGGGCGACCATGATTTGGTCTTTGCCTCTGCTTCTCCCCCCTCACTTCTTGCATCTCAACACTTGCATATCTACCTAACTTCTGGCAATCCCTTGAACTCTTTAACTTGTTTTAGGGCTTTTTTTTTTTACTTCTTATTTTCTGTGAACTCCGTTCTTTGCCTGGTAAACTCGTACATATTCATGAAAGCCCAATTCAATTATCTCCTTCATAAGCAGGTGGATACCTTCTGTGGAAACCTCTGTGGATACCATGCCTGCTCTGAAACATATTATAGTAACAATATGGTTATCTATTTACATGCCAGTCACAGCCACCAGTCTGTTCATTTACTTGAGGACATGGAAAATAAAAATGGAAATACATTATTCGTTTTTGTATGATCAGTACACAGCCTTGCAATTCAATACATATATATATATTCGATAAATCAATCAGTATAGACATTTCAGATTTTGATATACCCATAACAGATACATACTTTTGTTTATCATTATTACATATTAGAATAAGCCATGTTACATTTGAGCCTCACCAATAAGTGACCTGGCTTGATCCTTCCGTTGTATTGTCAGGTACCTGAGTGGGCAAATAAGATTTGAAAATAATCCTCATGAATATTCATGAAGGAATTCACATCAAAATGCAGAGGAGAAAAACAGTAATAAACACACAATAAACTAAGAATTTATAATGTACACTTTGTATTATTAAAGTGTTTCTTTATGATTTTGAACTTCTGTTCAAATATAATTCCATGTTTTCTGACAAAAACATTTAACCATAACAGCTGACTTTGTTAAGTTTAAGTACTATTTGTTTGGATAGTAACTTGGCATTATATCTTCATTAGTTAGAGAAATTTTAAAATGTATTTGAATAAATCCATTAAAATAAACAGCATAAGCCAATCCTGGGCAAATCTTGTAGAATGTAAGGATTCACTTGTTCTGCAAGGTTAGGTTAAATCTCCATGTGCAGAAAAATGTTGTGTTGTTTTGCGAATTGAATTATTCTTCTTGACGTACAGTTTGTTTTAGAGTAAAATTTTCGTTACTAAGTCAGCATCTGTTTTTATGACATTTTTAGTGTTTGTTGTTTAATTACTGTTTTTAATATTTATGTCAGAATCTTTAGTGCCTGCTGTGCAGGGGAATAAGTTAACCATCAGATATCCTGGAGGATGTTTTTGCTGTGACAGTAACTGTTTCCCAAAATAATGGGAACTGTGTCATTATTGTGCATATATCAAGTACCTTTTCACAGTTTGAAAGCATACGTGTCAGAGTAAAATGAGGAAACGGGCTTTTGCAGTATTTCAATTTTTTTCTTGCCTTTTATAATACCTATGATTTTCTCTGCTTTGTATGAAAGCTAAATGCTAAAGCTTTTTAAAGTAATGCTATATCTCCAGATTACTAAAGAGATTTAAATTTTGAGGTGGTAAATAAATCGATTTCTTTGGAATAGAATTATTATCCTGTTGATATTGCCTATTGTGTGTGTATGTTCTTCCTTATAATAACTAAGACCGCCTGTTGGCGGCAGAAATCTCTGTTGAATTTTAAAAGCATTTGATAGTGAATATTCAAAACTATGTGAATACACCAAAATGTTGTTTTCTTGGTGAATCTGTTTAAATACAGAGCTCTAAATAGTCTGTAGCATTTTCATGTAACATTTTTTAAATTGCATATTTACTGGAACTGCTCTGTTTTCTGGAAAAAATAAACACATTTTCTCCATGAGAATATTGGACCACCCACTTTGCACTTTAACCTTGCACTGTAACCTGAAGAGCATCTGCTCCTGACAGCAGATACTTGACAGTTTCCTGGGACTTAGAAGGGAGTTTGATAAAGACAAGGATGACTGCATTGCATTAAGGCCAGTGGGTTCCTCTCTCATCCTGGAAACAAAAGGATATGCTTTTAGGAGGACTGATCTGGCAGATGATAGATGGAAAAGACAAAACAATATCACCCATGCCTGAAGCCTGCTGTTTCTTAAATCAAACACACAAGAGGAAAAGATGAGAGCAAGTGTTTTCTCTTTATATAATTTTATTTCAGAACTTGAGCCTAAGTTTCAGAAAAGAAAGAGTCACATTATATATTGTTAGAATGAGAAATGCTATTTGAAAGGACTTTTAAATAATTGACAAAAATGAGAAAGTGATACCAGAAGTGCAGAGACAAAGAGATGTCCTGATCAGCAGACATCAGTTTTCTTGCTGAGAAAATAAATGAAATCCAATTCTTGTTATTCTTCTCCTCTTCCTTCTCCTAATCCTTTTTTTCCTCCTTCTCTCTCTCTCTCTTTTTTTTTTACCCTTCCTCCTCCTTCTACTTTTTTCTTTTTTCCTTATATCTCTTCTTTCTTTTCTCCCAGCTAGTTGATACTGTTGTGGATTCATTTGCACTTGGGTCTAATTCTAATGCTCAGGTTCATTTGAATTCCATAGCTATACCAAAGCCATAGACTTAGCATTTGGTAAAGGCATAATCCAAATCCTGACAGACTGACACTGGAGCATGTGCCTGTAGTGCTATGCTAAACGCCTTATACAGACATCAAAAGAAGTCTCATCTTTTGTCCAAAACCAAAACCAACAGAAAAAAACCCCACCATACCTTGCTTTTATGGAGATCACCTACTAACAAGCAAGCAATAGTACATGATTAAGTATAGATCTATGTGTGGCACATACCATAAATGCTGAGGAATTAAAGAGAAGTAGATCAGTGAACACTGGAATAGAGATAAGTTTTAGAAATATTTGTATTTTATTTTTTAAGTTTTATAAAGGTATGAGTGACACAAAAAAACTACATATATTTTATGCGTACATCTTGATGAGTTTAAAGATGAGTATATACCAGTGAAAACATCACCATAAACAATGCCGTAAACATAACTGTCACCTCTAAAAGTTTCCTCTGTCTCTTTTTGTAACAAGGACATTTAACATAAGATCTACCCTCTTAACAAGATTTTAGGTTTACATGTGGTATTGTTAACTATATGCATTATGATATACAGTAGATTTTGGTTAAGTGAAAACTATGAACCCTTTGGCTAACATCTCCCTGATTCCTCCTCCCTTCAGCCCCTGGTAAGCACCATTCTACTCTCTGATTCTGTGAGTCTGAGTATTTTAAATTTCTGATATAAGAGACATTGTGTACTCTTTATTTTGGGGGGTTCGGGCTTATTTCATTTAACATAATGTCCTCTAAGTTCATCATGCTGCAGCAAATAGCAGAATTTCCTTTTTTTTAAAGGCTGAATAATATTCCATTGTGTGTGTGTGTATATATGTACACAAATATACCACATTTTCTTTATTCATTTGTTTATCTGTCAATATACAAAAGAGATAGGATCCACAATTAAAAATCATCAACAAAGAAAAGTCCAGGACTAGATGACTTCACAGCTGATGTATACTAAACCTTTAATAAGAATTAATACCACAGACCAATGGAAGACAGCCCAGAAATAAATTCACCCATTTACAGTCAACTGATTTTTGAAAAAGATGCGCAGGACACACAATGGGGAAAAGACAGTCTCTTTAACAAGTTATAATAGGAAAACTGGATATCCACATGCAGAAGAATGAAATTAGACATCTCATACCATACACAAAAATCAACTCAAAATGAATTAAAGACTTAAACATAAGATCTGAAACTGTAAAATTACTAGAAAAAAACATAGAGGGAAAGCTCCATGACATTGGTCTGAGCAATATTATTTTTTTGCAGGGGGATACTATCCCCAAAGCACAAGCAACAATAGCAAAAATAGACAAGTGGAATTACATCAAACTAGAAACGTTCTGCACCGCAAAGAAAACAATCAAAAGAGTGAAAAGACAACCTACAGAATGGGAGAAAATATTTGCAAACTATACATCTGATAAGGCATTAATACCCAAAATATATAAGTAACTCATACAATCTAGCAAGAAAATAAATAACCTGATTAAAAAGTGGGCAAAGGACCTAAACAGACACTTCTTTAAAGACATACAAATGGCCAATAGGTATATAAAAAATGTTCAATGTTCAACATCAGTAATTATCAGGGAAATACAACTTAAAACTATAATGAGATATCATCTTGCACCTGTTAGGATGGCTACTATTAAAAATAAGAACAATATTGTTGGCAAGGATATCAAGGAAACAGAGCCCTTGTACATTGTTGATGGGACTGTAAATTGGTATAGCCATTATTGAAAAGAGTATAGAGATTCCTCAAAAATTTAAAAATAAAATTTAAATATGATCCAGCAGTCCCATTACTGAATATATATTCAAAGAAAATGAAATCAATATGTTGAAGGTATATCTGTACTCCCACCTTCATTGTAGCTTTATTCACAATAGCCAGGATATGCAGTCAACCTAACTATCTATCAACAAATGAATAG
>RJWJ010040303.1:0-14027 GCA_004363605.1 Indri indri
GGGGTGTCAGTGAGGGGGTGTGGAAGGAGGGTAGAGAGAAAGGGTGGGGTGGGGGTGGAGAGGAATGAAGGGAAAAGTTAAGAATAGATGAAAGGTAAAACCATCTTGGATTTTGCAGGGCTTTTATTTATTTGTTGATTAGTGGAAAAAATAGGTGCCCTACTTATCAACACATGTATGCACATACATGCACGCATGTACATGTGTATGTATGTGTATTTCATTCTTGCCTATATTTTCTAACGAACATAGATTCTCATATCTACCTTTTAGCATTTTCTTCACCTGTAACTTGTCTCTTTCAACACCATTTATTATGAAGGCTTACAACGCTTACATGTGCTATTCCAGGCTGTGAGACAAATACTAGTTTGAGATGAGAATAGAGCCAAAAGGTGCAAAAAAAGAAGTAGTTTAAAAATGTCCCTTTTTTTTAATGACAAAGGTAACAGTTTATATCTATCAGCACGTGTTTTCCCTCACTCCTTGCATATTTCATCTCATTTAACTCTCTCCATCTGCCTATGAATTGGGTACTATTCTCAATGCCTTTGACAAATGAGAAAACTGAGTCAGAGAAGATAAGTAACTTGTCTATGGTTTTGCAGCTACAAAGCAGCGGAGCCAGGATGCAATGCAATTCTCTGACTTGAAAACCCAATCTCTCACCCGCTAAGCTGTACTTCCTGAACTCGCATTTGCCTGGGCTGTTTTCAATGTAGTATTCAAAGGATAAAATCATAATTGGGACCATATTCATTGATGTTTGCAGGTGAAATCACATTACGACAAAATGACAAAAAACCAAAACCACTTTCTAAGCCACTTTTTCAAATGGTATGTAGATGAGGACATGTTGTTATAGTAAAAGAATATAAAGTAGTCACTTAAATTTGTTTGAATAGATTTCTATCAACAGAAAGGAAAATGGTTTATTCAGAAGAAGGGTCTATTGGATACATATCTGACCTCTTCCCTCATCTTCATTGTCATTCCATCAATTACTTTCATCTCCTGATCTTTTTTCCCCTCAAAGCAACATTTTTATTAAAAGAGAACAAATATTTTGAAATACCCTCCAACGGAACTTAGTAAAGACAGAAATGCCTTTAACAGAAAGCCTTACAAGCATTCCTTGCTTCATGCAATGGCTGGTTTTATGTGGTTTTCCATTTTTATCAGATTAATTTGGAAATGTGTCCTCATGGAAAATAGACCCAAGTACAAGAACTTGGGTGAGATTGCTCATAAAATCGTGACAGATCCTATATCTGCAGCTCCTGAGGTCTACCAGCCATTTTATAGCTACAGATGTGCATATTCCTCATCAAACAGCTTCCTGTTCCTGTGCAGTATCTGTAGTCCTTCAGAGCTGTCTTCGCTCTTGGGCATCTCATGACTCCCAAGTACTGCAAGCTACTTGACTCCACCAGTAAGTAGCTGTTAGAGTGCCATCTTCATTGAACATGGTGCCAGAAGTGACTACACCCCTAAGTGCCACTGTCTAAAAACTGTGAAAGCCACTCTGGAAATGCATGAAGCTCCAGGACCTCTACATTGGACACATGTTGTACTCCTTCATTTTGATGAACTTTAAGTTTCTCAAATTACTTATAATAACTACCTTATAATAGTAACTATTGTAATTATACTTAGTTTACCTAAATAATATCTCTCGGCCTGGTGTGGTAGTTCACATCTGTAATCCCAGCACATCGGAAGGCTGAGGTGGAAGGATTGCTTGAGGCCAGGAGTTTGAGACCAGCCTGGGGAACATGGTGAAACCCCATCTCTACAAAAAATTAAGAAAATAAAAAATTAGCTAGGCATGGTGGCATGCACCTGTAGTCCTAGCTACTTGGGAGGCCGAGGTGGGAGGATCACCTAAGCCCAGGAGTTCCAAGCTACAGTGTGCTATGATTACACCACTGCACTCCAGCCTGAGAGGCAGAGCGAGACCTTGTCTCTAAATAATAATAATAATAATAACTGTGTTATTGTTGTTATAATAATCTGTATGTATACATGTGCAAGCATATCAATCTCTTTTATAATAACTAAAAATACTATGTTATCATCATTCAGTAGACTTCAAAGATCTAATTTGGGACTCTAAATTAGCAAGGTTGTGTTTCCTGTTACCTGTATGAAATTATGAAAAAGAACATCATTCCGAATTTACCTTCACCTTATAAATATAATGTACACCCATTATTTCTGAAGTTTTAAAAAATAATTTTTTAGCTAGAATTGCCCATTCTAAAAAAGCATACTGCTTTTCTCTGTTATTTCTAATATTATCAAAACATATTTCTATTTTCTTTAATAATTCTTTTGAAATCTTGGTTACTTCTTTTGTGTATTTAGGAGCACAGCTTTGAGATTTTGGAGTTTCACTCTTCATAGCCTGAGGGCCTGAAACAACATTTATAAATGGGGATAAATTCAACTTGTCTTCACTTTATTTGATCTGTGGCCATTTATATTTGTTAAATTAGAAATAATGAGGTGTAAATGTTGCTTGACAGAAAAGAATTGTAAATGATTTCTTTTCATTTCTTGAAAATAAGGGAATGATTATGTATTTTGTTTTTGTCAAAATCTCCTATACTTTACTCTGCCATGAATTGTGAAATCTATCACAAAATGGCTGAAAATATTATTGAGGGAAATGGTGGTGTTAACCTCGAGGAAAAAAATCATTACTGTTGATGTATTTCATTCAATTTTAAACTTATAAATTTTTCTGTTTTGTTGAAAATGGGAAGATGGAAGGATTCTATGTGCCTTTGAGTCAAAACATTTATTTAAATTTTTTTCTTTCCTTCTGATCCATTTTTCTAAATGAAGAATTGAAGTTGGTTTTTTTTTTTCTTTTCTTTTAATTTTTTTTTTTCCTTAGCAAAGATGACCCCTTTGGCATATTTTCTTTTCAAACGTGAAATGAGGTGGAAAATCCTCATTTCACGACAGGAAGGACAAATATTGACATAAAGTTAATATTTGTTAGAACCCTGGAAGCAACCTGAGTACACACACACACACACACACACACACACACACACACACACACTTTCTTCGCCCTCCTCCTTCAGACAGACCTAACTTACCTTCTTGGTTTTTAGGTCTATGGTTTCTAATCTAGGGAAAGATGAACAAAGCATATTGTATGTCCAGGACTTTTTAGGAAGTTAAAGTATACATAAAGCAAGTGCTCATGTGCACACATGCACACACACATACAACCTGCTAAATCTAATTTCCCTGACTTGGAGAAGAGCTTCTGGACTTTATCACCGCTCTTGTCCATCTTGAATGCAATAGCATATGCCAAGCCAATACTCACTGGTCACTCAGCATTTATTAAGTCCTGTCCACCCTTGCCTTTTTGAGAGGAAAGCCCTGGGGTGGCTGGGTGGCCGCCCCTGACAGGCTGTGTCACTTATCCATTCACGTTGATTATGAAAGTCAGCTGTGGCCAGACCTTGCTTTTTTTTTTTTTCCTTCTTCTCACAGCCTCTCTTACAAGCACCCCTGCCTGGATTTTCATGAGGAAATAATCAGATTAGGCCTTTCACGGTGAGTTCATATGGAGTTCTCTTTCTTCAGTGTGCTACTAACTGAATAAACGTGTTTAGTGGTAAATTGTAAATGACATTATGATTACCAAAGCCAGCATGGGTTTCATTTAAAAGTGATCAGAATTGCAGACCACAAAAATTGTGACTGGCAGATAAGGCCATTTGGAGAAGTGGGAAAAGAAAAGACAAAAACAAGTGAGAAGGATAATCATTACTCAAAACTAAACCTTCCCCAACTGAGAGAAGCAGGAGGGAAAGAAATTCAGAGAAAGGAAAGATGAAACCCTATTTAGAAGTGATGCTAGACTGTCACTGTGGTCTCCTGCCAGCTGCGGCTGGGGGATCGAATCTGTCTGGCTGTGTGTGCAGCCCTCTCTTAAGTAGTTAATGTGTATTCTCCACCATAATTAAGAACTACCCTCATTTAGTGGCTCTTGGAACCACAATGTGTTCTTACATGTGTTTTATTTTTACCTCATTCCAAAATTAAAATACTAGGGTTGATTACCTGTAGAAATAACATAGGAAAATGAATAGTAAGATACTGCTAAACCAACTCATCTCTTAGTCATTGGTATCTTCCAAAGAAATTAAAAATAAAATTTCTTACTTATGAAGACCAGGATTTCAAGTTTGGCTACCAAACTGAACAATTAGTGTTCCCTTTTGATAATCTTTAGGCTATTGCCTTTGTTCAATATGTGCCTATACCTTTATACTCCTGGGATAGTATCAGAAAATATTAAAAAGGCCAAATGAAAATATAAAAACAGAAGTGGGCTCTCTCCAAATATGTGATTTGACAAATAACCCAAAATCTTTCCATATGTGCTTGCCAATAGATTGAGCAGAGAAAACTCCTGATTATTACCCCCTCTCAGAGGATTAGTCATCACTCCTGAACCTTACTTCTAAATACAATCCAAAAGGGAAGTTATGTAGATATCATTTCATTTTGCCAGAGGCACAGGTAGAAGTTTAGAAGTATGCTTTTTTCATCTTCCTTTTCCTCATTATTACCACTAAGACATTATGCTGAGTCAAAATTGCTTTGACTCAACTTTTCTATTTATGAACTCAGGATAATTAAACTTCCTATTAGAAAGTTATAGGTAAATAAGGTTGGGGAAGGAAGAAAGGAACAAAAGAAGGAAGGGAGGACGGCAGGAAACACCATAAACCTTATGGCTTGAGGACATATTTGCAGTGAGGTCAAGTCATCTTCTTTGCCGTTCTAATGCCTACCTCACCATGTCCCCCTTCCAAGCACCACTCCCGTTAGTCTATTGGCTTCCTGTCAGATATTTCTGTACCTAAAGCTCTCCTAAGCAACCATTATATATTAGCTGAAACACCCATGGGATGAGGTAACCATCATCCTGCCTCATAAGACCTGCTTGAGCAGTAACCCAGAGACCCCCCTTGACAAAAACAGTGTGAAATCCTCAGGTCCCCTCTGACGGTCCCCAATCTTCACACCACTATTAGTGTTAATGTAGGTTGTGGTATGTTTTGCTTGACATCCCTGCGTGACCCAGGCACTATCCACAAGTCTACCACCCACTATCTATCATCTCCAGAACACACATCTCCTTCCTGGGACACTCATAAGATCATCCAACCCTTTATGCCTTTCCTCCAAAATTTGCTCCTGGTGCTTTGTGGAATTCTGAAGTTAGAACCGGCAAACTCTTCTCTATCTTCGAAGAGCATTCTTTGCACCTTTTTGCCTCAACTAGAACCTAGCCATCTTCTAAAGATGCCACAGCCTTTAAAGCCTCTTTAAGTCACACCCTCAAACCTCTAGGCGACTTCTACATTCCTATGCTCTAGGTAACAATCCTTGAGCGAAACCCCTGCTCCTCCGAGGCTGACACCATTTGTCTGACCATGCTCTCTCTACTTCATAGGTCTTGTTGACATAGTAGGCGCGTCTCTCCTCTCCTTGAAGGCCATAGAAACTGGCTTACTGTTTCCTTCTCCATCTTAACTCTGTCATGGTTTTTATCAAGGTAGATAACTGGTTCAAAATCTTGACTGCTATGGAAATAGACAAAGACCACCCAAAGGAGAACATGTAAAGGCTGTTTACTTTGAACTTGCTATAATTAGGGAGTCGACCACCATCACTTCAATTTGGCAGAGATTCAAAGGCAAACAGAATAGGAGGAGAGCTTTATAATGAGAAAAAAGGAAGGCTTCAGGCAAGGCTTCAGGTTGGAAGCTGTCGGGATGGGGAAACTGGGGCAGGCTAACCAGTAGTGCGTCATCCTGTGTGATTGGTTAGTGGTGCCTATTTGGCTTTCTCTGATGGGTTCTAAGTTGGAGACTAGAGCAAAAATAAGGGAAATATTAGGGAAAATTAGGGAAACTGGCAGTTATTAATCAAGTACTGGCTGTTTGGGGATGATTGTCTTGGGAGTTATTGTTTGGTCTTCTTGGACTGGTTATTGCCGCCAGTGGGTCAGAGTTCTATTTGTCTATGTGGGCTGGACATGGTCAGTTTGCATATCAGTCTCTCATTGCTCAACTCATCTTCAAGTCCTTTTTGGAAGAATACCTGACACAGAGAAGGTTTTCAATCAATGTTACTTGTTACTAATTTTTAATCAGGTATGCTTTTTTCCCACTGTAACTTACCACTCACTGACACATTCATAGCATTGAAATTGTCCTCACCACCAACCTTCAAAATCATGAACTCAAGCATCCTACTTTCAAATCATAACTCATGTCTTTCCAGCTCACTTGTTCAAGAGCCCTTTCCTTGTGACATTAAACCCATTGACACATGCATTTTTCTAACTTATGTTAAGCACCCCCCACCTTCAGTTCCCTCCTTTTGCCAACTGAAATGAGCTATACTTCCTTATAATTAGTTCTTTGCAAATACCTTTAATACCTGTGATCTATTGTCCCTTCTTCTTAATAGCCAGGCATAAACCCAACCTCGAATGAACCTAGCCATCCTCTTTGTCCATGCCTTCTTACTAGGCATTTCCAAGGCATGTGCTTATGCACTTTCCACAGCATATGTGTACTTACTGTGAAGATGAGGAAGATTAGGTTTCAGGGTCTTCTTCACTTAGCCCTTTCCAAGACTCCAAAAGGAGTCCCAGCAGCATGTTTTCATGGGCATATGTTTTTGTGAAATTTTCAAAATTAAGATATTTCAATTGCAAGTAGTTAGGATAACCCCTCTCCTTCTACTTTTAATTGCCCTTCATCATAAGTGCTGTGGGGTGGGGTGACAATGAACTAACTATAGCATTTTTGAGATCTGGCTAAGAGGAATTGAGTTGGACATACATTTGATTTGGATTTAGTAGGGAGTGATTTTTGTGCTTCGCAATCACGTCTATATAAAATGATTACTAGAAATCTGTGTTGACTTACCCAGTGTTATGCCACACAGGAGCTGGAGCCGGGGTCACACTGTGATATGAACATGTCCTAAGGCATAAGGGGCAAGTGAAAGGTGGAGGAGAGGTGGGAGTTGAAGTGACAGTGCCATAAAAGCTAGACTATGAAAATTTATTCAAATGTATGCTCAGATATGAGAAAAACTTCCTAAGACATTTCCCACATTTGACAATTCTAAACACTTACATCTACCAATAATGAGCTGAAAGAAACTCTTCTAAACTACCAATGATGGAAAACAAATGTTAATTGTCCAGGCTACAGGAAAGACTGAATTATCTTTCTATCCCCTCTATAGAAAATATTACATTTTTGTCATATAAAGAAGCAACACAAAAGTGTACAATGAAAAATATAGGAAAAGTAATACAGAGGTATTAGGTAATATTAATAAAAATAGTGCTTTTCCCTAGATTTTATCATTTTTATGGTATTTATGAAGATTTCTAGACTTGTATTGTGATTTTTTCTCATTTTAAATAAAATTAACTCTCACTCCTCATTTTGAATTCGTAATTTTGTGCCTGCTTTGTAGAATGGTTCTCTCATATTGTGTAAGCACTAAAATACAGGAAGACTGAGTTCATGCCTGTTCCTCAATAACTGTTTTATACCGTTTTCTCAATTCACAGACATTCGACCCAATCTCCCACCTCCTCGTCTCAATCCATGACACCCACCCTCACACTTCAACCTTGACTTTCAGCTGATGATGGTGCTTCGCCTCACACCTCCCAGCAGATGAGAGTGCCTGCAGCGACCCACCCACCTCCACCTGCACTTACGCTCTCTGCCCTGGTTCCTGCTCCACGGGAGATGAACTCTTTCAACCTATCTGATCCCACATCCTTTAAAAGGGCTGTGAACTCTGATCTCCCTTAGCCTCTCAAGGAGCTTACTCTGTCAGTCATCCATTCCCTGCAACATCAGTCTTTCCCTTTTTATGGGTTCTCTCTTATCTGCAGAACTTCAGCTTGTGTCTAAACATGATATTCTGTCCTTCCCCTCCTCCCCCCCGGTATGTTTTAAGAAGCTCTGAATTACCATAACTATGCATTAGCTGCTTTTCACAAATTTATCTTGAGTGTCAGACTGATTTACTACAATAACCTTAAAGGTTAATTATTTGAAAAGAACCTACTTTTCAGTTCATATAGAGAATTTGCTTTGTATAGAATACTTATTGTCCAAACTCTAAGGTAGAAATTGCTGCTAAAAGTAGGCTTGTACTACCAGAGATGACTATATAATGGTTTGGTAGGATTATTTAATTTGTGTTAACCAAAGAAGTACAGTTGACCCTTTAATATTGTGGGCGTTAGGGGTGCCAACCCTGTGTGCAGTCAAAAATTTGTGTATGATTTTCGACTCCTCAAAATCTTTGCTACTAGTAGTCTACTGTTGACTGAAAGCCTTACCAATAACATAGTCGATTAACACATATTTTGTATGTTATATGTATTATATACTGTGTCCTTATAATAAAGAAAGCTAGAGAAAAGAAAATGCTACTAAGAACAAGAAATATATTTGCTATGCATTAAATGAAAGCAGATCACTATAAAAGTCTTCATTCTCATTGTCTTCACACCAAATAAGGCTCAGGAGAAGGAGGAAGGGGAGGGCTTGGTCTTGTTGTCCTAGCGGTGGCAAAGACAGAAGAAAATCTACCTATAAGTGGGCCTCCATAGTTCAAACCCCTGTTGTTCAAGGGTCAACTATAATTTAAATATTCCTTATTCTTACATTTGATCAAAATAGGTATGTCCTCCATTTTGTGGGAGTATGGGAAGGAAAGCTTGGTGAGGACATTTTCTAATAACCAATATTTGATATAAGTTCTTTTTACTTAAATAAGGTGAAAATAACTATTAACTCTGCAAAGGTTATAGTGGTAAATCTCCAACCAAGTGTCACAGAAATTAGAATGCATAGAGCTTCATAGTAAGGTGTTCATACACAGAGATTTAAATTATAAAAAAGGGAGAAATTGGGAATAGAAACAATGCATGTAATTGACATTGCACTAATTCCTTTGAAATCAGGAAAGTAATTGGCCAAGTTTAAAAAAGCAAATAATTAACACATATTTGAGAAGCCATATGTGCCTGACATCGAATCACTAGTTCCAGTGTTTACTAATAACAATAAGGCAAACAGCTCCTTATTATTAAAAAGAGAGATGGCATAGTAACAAAATCTTCTTACTGTTAGCAAGTTAAGCATACAGGAGGTATCCTGATAAATGTTTATTCAATTCCTTAACTCAGTCCAGGGTTTATAATCCAACTCATACAAAATTCCAATGGATCATGAAAATTTGTGACCTTTCATCCTCTATCATCTTATTCTTGAGCTTACTCGTGGGCACGGGGCCTGAACTGGACGCTCCTTTCTCTTATTCTCTCAAGATCCTGCCTTCTGTGTATCCAGCCTCCAGCATGGATAGTCCGTCATAGTCTTCTTTTCCCAGTCTCACTGCTGAATAGGGGAATAGGCAGCTTTGGATCTTGAGAGCAGAGATGACTTGTGGGACCGACCTTTATCATGGACTGGCCCTGGTGGAATACGTAAAAATAAATAAATGAAAAGAACTCTATCCCTGGACCTGAACGTATACATTCTACTAATATAGCTCCTCTACCTTATTACTCTAAAAGAATACTTGACTCATGTTATAAATGACCCATTTTTGTTATTTTAGCTTTGGAAGGCACCTGTCATAAGGAATGGTAGTACAGAAAGGAAAACTCATGTTATTGTATGTGTTTTTATTTAATGAATGAATAAATTACTCAAAAAATGCTGTAACACGACAGACCCTGTTGTGGACAAATGAACTATGGGATTCAAATAGTAGAAGAACCTTTATAAAAATATAGTCAGCCAGAATTCCGGTCTTATGAGTTCATGTGAAATAGATTTCTTACAGTATTGAGCTAGCATATGTTAAGCATCCATGTAGGGGAAAATACAAATTTTTGTGATATATTCCTTTATTATGATGATGATGAGTTGGTTTAAATGTATTTGAACTATAGAATAATAGTCTTATAACTTGTATTTTTGCAAAAATACATAAAATGATTTGAAGAATAGGAATTTTAAAAGGATATTACATATCAATCAACTAATGCATATTAAAATTGTTTACCATGTTTGAGGTAGGGTGTTTTGGCTTGTGGTAATTTAAATATCAGATATTATTTCTGGCCTTGAAAAATGACCCCTCAAGGGCACTGATGCCTACTTAGTAGGTTATGTGGTTTATCAAATTACATACAATTAGTTAGTAGCAGAGAATGATTGAGAATCATATCAACTAAGAGAATGATTATTTTATTATTAATTAATTAATTAATTTACAGTTCTGAGAATTTAGCCATCTCTAGAGGTCACGTTAAAAGACATTATATCTCCTAGATGAGAAGCAGGAATAACAAAGCCAGAGATTTATAAAACTGGATGGAATGTGGGTAATTAATCAATGGCATCAACATGGTGGAAAAAAAATGTATAAAAAGGAGAATGAGCTGTAGAGTTTAGAAAAGGGGAACCAATGTGATTAAAGGATTTTCCATGAAGAAAGATCACCTAAGTATCTCATTTGGAAAGGATATAACTGTAGTAGAGATTGGTGCATCAAGATCTCAAAGCACAATTTTTATGGCTATTAGTATCATGTAATTAATTCCCTTGATACTGGATGCATGCTTGAAGACAACTCTTAATTAACATTAGGGTTAGTATATTATATGACCACAGGGAGAAGACACAATGTAAAAGTGACTATTTCTTTACGTTTGACAATTAAATTTTCATTTAAATTAATCATTTAGCATTCAATTTAATGAATTCAATTTCTTTAAAAGACATAGAGCAATTCAAAATTTCTATTTCCTCTTGTGTGAGAATTTGCCTATTTCATCTAACTTGTTGAATTTGTTGACATAGAGTTTGTTCATAATAGTTTCTTATCTGTAGAATCTGTAATGATAATCTTTTTTTCATTCCTGAAACTGGTTATTTGTATTATCTTTTTATTTTGATCAGTCAAGTGAGGAGTTAATCAATTTTGTTCATGTTTTCCAAGAAGCACTTTTGCTGTTGTTTATTTCATTTTGTTGTTGTTTCTTTTCTACTTCATCCATTTCTGGTGTCGTGTTTATTATTTCTGTTTTTTGACTTTGGTGTTCTCTTTTTCTAACTTCTTTTTTTAAAAAATTTTGACATGTATGTCTTTTCTCCCCCAGCTTTAATGAGGTATAATTGACAAAAATTGTGTATATTTAGGATGCACGATGTAATATTTTGATATACATATACATTTTAAAATTATTACCATTACCAAACTATTAATAATTAACATATTCATCACCTCATAGTTTTACTTTTTTGCTTGTGTGGGTGTGTGTGTGTGGGGGCGGGGGCTGAGAACATTTAAGATCTACTCTCCTAGTAAATTTCAAATATATCACACTGTATTATTAACTACAGTCACCGTGGTATACCTTATATCTTTTTCTAAATTCTTAGAGTAGTACCACGGGGCATTACTTTTAAACAATTCTTCTTTTCTTACATAAGCATTTAACACTATAAATTTCCCTAAAAGTACTGTTTAAATGCATTCCACAAATTTTGATATAGTAAAATTATTATTATTCAGTGTAAAATATTTTATAATTTCCCTTGTGACTTTTTGCCATCCTTGTTTTTGCTATTATTGTTAAAGGAAGAGTAAACCATGTGTCCTACTCCAGAAGTAACATTTTGGTAGTTAAATTTATTGATGCCATGAACAAGTTTGGCAGATTTCTAATTATATCATATGGAAGGAAGGATGTAGGAAAAGGCTAGATCATGCTCAAAAATAGTATTTCCTACTTTAGCAATAGTTTGATATTTTGCTCCATTTCTTAGGCCACTTTGATGGACTTGTACTAAAGCAACTTTTAAAAATCTAGAAAACAATATGAGATGATTTCTTGAATATCAATTTTAAATCAAAGGAACTCTTTGTTTGTTGGAAGATGAAATATCCCTGGGGATTCAGAATAAGAAATACTACTCTAGGTTCATAGATAGGGAAATTAGGAATGATGAGAATAATGGATAATGCTATTTCTTTAAATATTTATATTAGCCCTGACAGTCCTCAACTTAATGTCAATGACAGTCCTCTGTTTAATGTCAACAATTCCCCAAATTACTACTTTCTTCTTTTTCTCTTCTTGTATTTTTTCACTCTTTATGCTTAGAAAAAAAACAGAGTATGAGAAAATTTTATAGTTTGACATCGAAACTCTCTCACAACTTGGTCACTATACCTCTTCAATTTTAATATTCCTTCATAAATTCTCTGTTCCAGTCTTATCAATCTACCTCTTCTCCCACTGACTTGTAATGTTATCACCTGTTCTCCCTTACCCTTTTTGCATTATGGATCTGTGATATTGTGATATTATAAGAAATATAGATATAGACGATACAGATATATGGGTTTCTGCTCTTGGTACCTGAGGCAGAACTGCTAAAACCCCTTTAGATAGTAGTACTAAGTGAATCTTGTGCTCTAATATTTGGTCTTTGACCCTGATTACTGACATAGAACTCCTCAGACCTTTGTAATTTCTTCAGTGATAGGAACATCTGACACTGAGCTCGTACATCCCTTGGAATTTGGGGGTGATAAGAGTATCTTCCATTTTAATAAGGCAACTCTTGGTGAATTCCTGGATAGCCTCAGGATGGGAACTGGTTTCCAGGGGAACACAGTATGTGAATAGAGGAATGGAAATTTAAGCCCCATCCCCTGACCTCTGGGGAGTAGAGAAGGGATGAAGGTTGAGTTGATCACCAGTGGCCAATAATTTAATAAATCTTGCCTGCATAATGAAGCCTGCATGAAAACCTAACAGGACAGGTTTGGAGGGCTTCCAGTGGCTGAACATGTGGAGTTGCCTAGAGGGTGATGCTTTTAGGGCGTAACAGCTCCTTATCCCTTCTCCTGTACCTTGCCCTAAGCACCTCTTCCATCTGGCTTTTCATCTGTATCCTTCGTAATATCCTTTATAATAAATGGGAAAGCATAAGTAAAGTGTTTCCCAGAGTTCTGTGAGCCTTTCTAGCAAAGTAATTGAATCCAAGGAGGGGGTTGTGGGACCCCTGATTTAAAGCTGATTGGTCAGAAGCACAGGTCACAACCCAGGGCTTGTGATTGGCATCTGAAGTGTGGGCAGTATTGTAAGACTGAGTCCTTAACTTGTGGGGTCTGACACTAACTCCAGGTAGATGAGGTCAAATATTGAGTTAAATTGTATAACACCCAGTTAGTGTCCAATGGAGAATTGGATGTTGGTAGTGAGAAACACCCACACATTTTGACCAGAGGTGAAGCATCATGTATTACATTGTGTGAGAGTGCTAAAAAACAGTTCAGTTTGTTTTCCACTCAAGAGCCCTTAGTGATTATCTCTTCATCTTAATTCTTTTACTTATTCAACTCTTTTTTCACTTAGCTATCATCTCCGTTATTAAATTTAAATAGCATATATTATATTATATATACATTTAAAATATGTTAAATGTCTATTACTTAACACATATGTCTTTTCTTATTTTACCCAAAACTTCTTTGCACTTTCAGTTTCTAACACAATTAGATGTTCAATAAATATTTCACATGGTTACAGATAATGATGAGTGTGATGGATGGATCACAAAGCGTCTTTGAAAGATTATGACTCACATGTCACTTGTTTATTTTCCTTTATCTTATAGGTACATTTAGAGAAGAACAGAAATGCACATATCGATCACTGATGCATGGCTTCATCTGCAAACAGACTGACCAAGTGGTCCTTATTCTTGACAATGCTGGTGCCACTTGGACAATCCAGAAGTTATATCCAGTTGTATCTGTGACTAGTGGTTTTGTTGACACCTTTAGTAGTGTAAATGCCAATACTCCTTGCTCTACCTTAAGGTCTGTATCTACTTTCTATTCCATTTTACCTACCA
>RJWJ010040304.1:0-14027 GCA_004363605.1 Indri indri
CGAATCCTTGTCCTTCTCTGGGCCTTGTCTCCTCATTTGCCAAATGAAAGCATTGGATTACCATCTGGGAAGGTCGATTGGTTTCATCATATAAACATGTCAACTACATGAAACATTATGTTGAGGCGCATGAGACTATGTCTGGGCTCAACAGTAAAGAGCTTTGTGAGTGATTGCCGGTATTAGTCAGGACAGCAAGGGACAGAAATCCAAACTGAGCTACTATAAATAAAAAGAGAATGTATTGGCTTACTAGCTGAGGTGCCTGCAGGAAGAATTGCCTTTGGGCATAGCTAGACCCAAGGGCACACATGACATCGTTAGGGTTCATTTCTCTTCATCCGTTGGTGCAAACATTGGTTGGCTTCGTTTTTCATACAGGCTCAATTAGTTGGGCAGGTAATATGGCTGCTGGCAGCTCCAGACCTCATATGTTTCTATCTTATCGACTTCCAGGGAAAGAGATAACCTTTCCAGTTAACTTCGGGAGACAGTCCTGGGGTGGTTTCTGATTGGCTAGATTTGGGTAATTTGCCCATGTCCAACCCTATCACTGTGGCCAGGAGTGAGGATATTTTGATTGGCCAGACCCAGGTCACCTGCTCTCAATCTTGTGGCTAAGGGGATGGAGCGCTGTGATTGACAGTCCCACTTAGACCTCATAGAATGGGGCTATGCATTCTTTCTTTTATGAGAAAACCAGGGAAATATGCTCAGCAAAAAAAGTTTGGAAGAGCCATTTGGGCAGAATGAATCCTGTAGATAGGTGCTAATACCAGCTACATGAGTGGGTGGGAGGCAGTTGGCATCATACAGTTCACACATTTTCCGTCACTTACAACTCAAACTCTATTCTTTTGAGTAAATAGCTCAGAACAAATGGCACTGCACTGAAATTCAAGAGGCCCACATTGTACATTTAGCATGCATAATGCCAGCAAACCAACGGCAAGGCTGGCCATCATTCTTCTCCACTCTTGGCTTCAGTTTACTCTTTTTCAAAGTGAAGGGGTTGATCTTGCAGAAATTCTCCCAAAGTGCACTTCCTCTCTGACATTCCAACCCCTTCCAGCAAAAGCCTCTGGGAATTTCACCCCACCGGGCCCTGAACAAACCTGAGCAGAGCAGCAGGACTCGGCAGCCCCTCCCTGCTCAGACGAGTCTGTCTCGGAGGCAGCTCATTGCCTCAGACCCAATAACTGGGGTGTCTGGGGTGAGCTCTCTGAACCCTGGCCTGCTGCTATCCTTGCCACGTTGGCTCTGTCTCTTAGTTGGATAGTAAACTTGTTTTTTTCTGTCTTCACTAAAAAAACAATTAATCCCAAAGATGTGAGCTGATAGCATGCTGTTATAACTCACTGGACCTGGTGTTCATGAAGCCCTGGCTCTTCCTCATGTAACTTTAAGGTGAACCACTCTGAACACCCACCCCAAAGGAGCACATTTGCAAACAGTACAGGGAGAAGGAATCTTCTGGCTTTCAGCTTAGCCGAGGCTAATTTCTCTGTTGCGGGCCCTGCCCTCTCCTTCATCCCATGCAAAAGCATTATTTGATCAGATTTTTTTCACCCATCGTAACCATTCCCCAGTGGCTGCTGGGTGATTTACTGAGCGATGTCTGTGCCCTGGTCTCCTCACTCCTCTGAAGAATGCGCTTTTGATGAGTAAACACCAATTGCAGCCTGTTTTCTCCAGTCCCATGGGACTTGGGGTTACTTGAGTTTAGAGGTACACAAAGACTTTATAAACACCCTGGGTTTATAGCCACGATTGGCTGTGATTGCCGTGTTAGCTCATGGCATGTGGCGGGTGGGATGGTCCGATTCGGGATTGGGCAGAGGGGCCTGAGCTGCCTCCGCCTCAGACACCTGTAGAAGACAGAGTTCGACTGGAGAGGGAGGCAGTTACTCATCCCCCTGGCTCAGCACCCGGTGACTTCACTGCTAGGAATCGGCCCTAAGGCCTGCGCCAAGGAACAGGGCAGGAGGGCAATCAATGTTTCAGTCATGGCCGAAACCGCCAGCAAAAACAGAAAGGGAGATGAGAGACGTGGCCCTTTTCTGAGTGCCTAACTCGGAATCTTGTTTCAGTCCCCCGTGTCCTGTCCTGATTCTACTGAAGAGAAGGCGGCCGAGGCCAGAGGCGTGAAGCCCTTCTGTGAAGAGACACAAGAGGGGGTCAGTGCTGAGCGCTGCCTGTCCCTGGTCCTGTCCCAGGCTGCAGAACTCAGAGGGCAGGCGACGTGGCGCTGGGCTGAGAAGAGGTTAGCGGTCTGTAAACTGGAACGATTAGGCCTCCGTAGGATCCGGTTGGGTGGAGGGGCAGGAGACGAAAGGCAAGGGAGCTGGCAGGGCAGGCTTGCCAGGCTGCCTGGTGTCCCGCCCGCTGTGGCAACAGCACTGCTGGTTTCTGGAGCAAACCCAGGGAAGCCTGTTCTTTCCTCTCCGCACCAACAGGAGGCAGCAGAGAGCAGTAAAAGCCTCGTCTTAATTCCCCAGAAAAGCCCACTTTTGTTCCACTTGTTAATTTTGTGATTTGGACAAGTTCATTCACTTCTCTGGGCCTCAGTTTCCTCCTCTGGTTGGGGATGGTAATCCCCACCCTACAAAAAGGCCTTACAGAGTTTCTGAGACAATAATGAGACGGTAGATCTAAATATCTTTGTGCAACAAATATGGGCCCGCTTAAGTTTTAAAGTCTTCTCAGTTCTGTTGTCTTTTATGCACATTTCCTTTAAATCCTTTCTAGATGTAAGTGGGCTATGAAAAATCAAATATAAATAAAAGGGATTATTGCTGTGAAACTTTACCTGATAGCTGTTCTGAGGAAACACATTTCTTTTTTCATATTGGAATTATCAAAACCTTCTTGGGTTCATATTTGGAAAGTGAGGGCTATTTGTTCACTTGAGAAATGCCTAATGGTTATCTCTGTGTGCAAGGACATGGTGGACACAGAAAGCTGCTGCCCTCCTTGAGCTTCCATTCATGCGGGGCATGAAGGCCTTGGCTACTTGAATTTAAACACACGTGCAGGAATGTACCACTAAATTATTTAATTTTCATTGCGATAAGTGCTAATAAGAAGGACTGATTACCCCAAGATCATAGAGAGGGAGACCTAACCCAGGTTTGGAGGGTTAAAGAAAGTGATGTTTGAGCCGAAATCTGGAAGATGAGTAGGGGTAGCTGAAGTGGAAGAGGAAAAACCGTTCCTGGCATTGGAACAGCATGTGCAAAGGCCCTGAGGTGAGACGGTAACAAGGAAGGCCAGTGTGCCTGGACAGGCCTTGCCTAAACATAGTCATGAAATAGGCATTACTTTTCTAAGTGAGGAAAAACAACCACTGAAATATTGGGTAGATTAAAAGTACAGAATTTTATTTTTTAATATTTAAAATCAACAATGTCGGCTTTAGGATCATAAAAATATATTTAGTGTAATTTTCTATGCTCATATGATAATAATATTTGGCATAAGGATCATGAGACAGTGGAAACAAATTCGTTTTCAGGAGCAGTTATTTAAGGACTATACCCTTAAAACTGAGTTTTCCTCTTGAATTTTCCATTCTGCCCCGCCTGACCATGACATCATTCAGTGGCCTGCTTTGCTTTGTGAGTTGGTCTTAATGTATTTTTCTAGATTTTTTTCTTGCTACTTTCTTTCACTCCCTCTGTTCTGCGTAGTCAGGCTCCGGCCTATTCCTCCAGAACCCTGCACCTCCCAGCTCCCACACCTTTACTCTGAGTCTTCTCCTAGCTCACCTGTCGGTCTTTCTTCTTCCTCCAGAACGCAACCCCGGCCATCCTCCGGGCCCGTGAGAAACGCGGCCTCCTTCTTGCACGCACGCTGCCCAAGCACACTGTCTGTGGCCGTCTCATCACAACACGCTCTGCTTCCCATCAGGGTCATTTCGTCCGTGCCTGTCTCTTCAGGACACAAACTGAATTAATGTGAATCTCTGTGTCTGCCTTCAAGACTCAGTACAGTGTGGGTCACATTGTGATGCGCATTACATTTTGTAGGTGCTTAATCCCAATTGAATTCAATAGATGACTAGGAAAATTTCCTCTAAAGTTCTAGGGTTGGTAAGGAATTTCTGCAGAGGGATGTTTTTCTGCTTAAAAGTGAGATTGCTTGATTTTATTTGCAATTGAAAATATTGGCCACAGCCTAGATGTCTGGAATAAGGGATGTTTGCATAAATTAAGCTAACTATATGTAGTGGAATACTATGCAACCATTAAACATGATGCAGAAACATTCTGATGAAGAAAGATGTTCACAATATATTGACACGTGAAAAGGAAGGATATAAGATTATATGTGTGTCATATCCCTTTTAGTGTGCAACATGGTATCGAGGGAGTCTGGTGGTAGGTGACTGTGGGTGACTCCTTTTGTCCCCTTCAGGAGAGTAGTTGCAGTCATGTCTGGAGAAATCATCTGGGGTGGGGCTAGGATGGGAGGAATGGGAGGTTGCCGCGGAGGCTGTAAAGTCTTTAGAATATGCTCATCGTGGAGGAAGGGACCTTAGGGTCATTCTCAGAAGATGAGGAGCAGAGTAACGGTTCCAGATATGGGACGGGTATCTCACTTGTGCCTGATCCAGACACTGGAGGATTCCTTCACCCCGGGGACAAAAGGGCTGTGTATTTAAACCCTGGGGGACCTGTCGGAAGAGCAGAAATGCAGAAGGTATTTCTCCTATTAAGAGGCAGGCATGTCCATGTGACCCAGGTGGCAGTGGTTGGGAGTCAGGAGTGACAAAGCAGAATTGCTCCAAGGGAGCTAGGGTGGTCTGGGGTTGATGGGCACAAAGGCAGTGGGTGGCCCCTGAACTGGGAGGCCAGCTCGGGGTGGGCAGCCCGGGGCAGTGGCCTGGGAGGAGCAGCAGGACAGCAGCAAGGGCGACCTGCAGGTGAGCAGAGACAGAGGCCCAGGTGAAGGTGTGGGACCCCCTAAAGATGTCCGGGGATATGGGGGGCCCTTGAAAAGGGTCCCAGGGACCTGGCAATAGGCTGGTAGAAGCCCTCAAGTCTGCAGTGTCACTATTAATCATACCGCAGTCGAGCCCACAACCCAGTGAGACCAGGAGGATATTTGGATTACATTCGTTTAATAAAGTATGTACGCACAAAGAAAAACCTAGAAAAGAGACATCCAGGTACTAATAATGACTGTCTCTGGGTGGATGGATGGGTGTTTTTATATTTTCTTCCTTTTAATTTCTCTGTATTTTCCGATTTTCTTGAAAGGAACATGTGTTGCTCTTATAATAAGAAAAAAAAAACCCAATAAAAGTTGTTTTTAAAAAAATCAAATTACAATACACATGTTGCCTGGGGACATGCTTAGGACAACAGCCATTTTCAACTGAGTGGTCGCCAAAGTACAAAATGTTACAGGCGATCCACATGGATGATTCCCTCCTCTCCCTCCCAAGGCCAAGCGTCGGGCAAGCTGAGGGGATGGGAATTCACCTGTGACTGGATAAGCCCCCGTAGCGTGCTTGCCCGGTGGCCACACCATGTACGCCGTGGTCGTTCACCACGCATGCTCACCTTCCGCACAGTCCTGCCAGCTGCCGCTTCTCTAGGCCCTTCCAGGAGGAGTCGCTATTGCTGTCCCCTCTCTGGGTCGGCCCTGCTCTTTTTCTGAGCCTTGCTGACCAGGATGGGGAGTACAAAGTTGGGGGAGGACAGTATAAGGCATATGGCCATGGTCCTAAGTATTATTATTTTTTTAGAGCCAGGGTCTTGCTCTGTTGCCCACACTGGAGTGCAGTGGCACAATCATAGCTCATTGTAACCTCAAACTCTTGGGCTCAAGTGCTCCTCCTGCTTCAGCCTCCCAAGTAGCTGGAACTACAGGTATGTGCCACCACACCTGGTAAATTTTTAATTTTTGGGGGGAGATGGAGTCTCACTGTGTTGCCCAGGCGGTCTCAAACTCTTGGCCTCAAATGATCCTCCTGCCTCAGCCTCCTGAAGTGCAGGGATTACAGGCGTAAGCTACGTGCCCAGCTCCAAGTATTTTTTAATTGTAATTATTTTATTGTTTCATATTCAAGCTGCTCTATCAATTCTTTATTCACAGCTGCTATATGAATCCAAGCAATTTCTAAATTCAGTAACCCTCAGTTGCAAAATAAAGACGGTTAAACTAAACAAGGTCTGTGTCAGCCCTAACATCCTATATTTCTGTGTTTTTTGGTGAAAATTTACGGGGTACATGAGAAATTTTGTTACACGGTCCTGGTTTTTGATGTGCAGTGGTGAGGCCTGGGTAGCCAAATGCCCAAGTCACTGTTCCTATTGTCACCCTCATCACAGCATCTGTTAGCCTTGGCTCATCATATTTATTTCTCCCTTTCCTGTTGGAGCTCAAGCCCTATCTTGAACCCCAGTTTGTGTGGCAAGGGTCCTGACAGCATGCAAACTCCTGAGGCCTTGTCCCTCCTGGAGTGTCTTCGTGGTACTCTCTGACGACTGGGTGCAGGCCTAAGGTGAATGACCACATCATCTGGGAGTTGGTGCTACCACGTGCCTGACTCAAGTGTCTCTTGTACCTGGATTCTTATTACTGTGCTTGAACCGCCAGGTTGGACCCCACCCGTACTGACATCTGGTGGGTTCTCATTTGATTTTGCCACACCCTAGGTCAGGGCTTAGTGGAAAGCACACTCCTGGCCTTGGCCCAGACAGCCTTACATTGTCTGATCCCTGCTGGCAACCTGAGCCCAGCAGGTAGCACTTTCCTTTTCATTTCCTGCCCTCAAGTGACACTGGTCTTCTTCTTCTTCTTTTTTTTTTTTTGACACAGAGTCTGGCTCTGTTGCCCGGGCTAGAGTGCCCTGGCATCAGCCTAGCTCACAGCAACCTCGAACTCCTGGGCTCAAGTGATCCTCCTGCCTCAGCCTCCCGAGTAGCTGGGACTACAGGCATGCACCACCATGCCTGGCTAATTTTATATATATATATATATATTTTTAGTTGTACAGATCATTTTTTTCTATTTTTTAGTAGAGATGGGGGTCTCTCTCTTGTTCAGGCTGGTCTCGAACTCCTGACCTTGAGCAATCCACCCGCCTCAGCCTCTCAGAGTGCTAGGATTACAGGCGTGAGCCACTGCGCCCAGCTGACACTGGTCTTCTTTTTGTTTCTTGAACATGCTAAGCTTGTTTCTATCCCAGGGCCTTTGCATGCATTTGCTGATCCCTCTGCCTAGAATTCGCATTCTCTGGAATAGAACGAAATTCTTGCCTGGTGGTTCTTTTCCATCATTAGGTCTCAGTTCAAAATCACCTCCACCTAGAGGCCCTCCCTGACCACTACCCAGGACGCCCCTCCTGGCTCTCGCCCTGCTAGGGGTTGGCAACCTTTGCAAAGATAGTAAAGATTTTAGACTTCATGAGACCCACACCATCTCTGTTGCATATTCTCCTTGGTTTGCCTCGCAACTCCTTAAACACGTAAACCATTCTTAGCTCCCAGTTCCATGCAAAGACAGACTGTGGGCAGGATTTGAAACCTACGCTGCGTTTTAACAACCTGTGCTCTAGATTGGCTCACCCTGTTTTATTTGCTTCACAATTTATTACCACCTGGAATTATCTCGTTCATTTATTACCTTGATATTGTTGGTCTCTCTCATGAAAGGATGGGAAACGTGTCTGTCTTGTATCTCTGTTGTCTGTTACAGTGCCTGGCACATTGTAGACCCTTAATACATTTTCGCTGGACGGATAAATAAATGAATGGATAGGTTTTGGAGGCCAATGACTTTGAGCATGAATCATGCATGCCATTTAATAGCCGTATAAATTAGGCAAGTCACTTAACATTCTAATTATTGATTTTACCATTGGCAAGTGACAGTAACAAAAGCTCCCTTGCCGGATTGTTGGGGTGATGAATGAAGAGGACACCTGTAAAACACCCAGCCGGGGGAAGGCCCTCCACAAACCCTGGCTCCTTTCCGCTTACTTCCTTTGGCACGCTTTCTCCTACCCGTTTGCACCTAGTCCCCAGCGGCTCCCTCATCCTCCCCTTGGTCCACCCTCACCGAGGTCCCAGCATGCTTTGTAGCAGAGCCTCTCCAAGTATGACAGAGCTCTTGGAGCAGCGAACGGTGTTTACAGCAGAGATTGCTGCACGCAGCTGGGATGAAGGCCACTGGCGTGATTGATGGAGAGCATGGAGCTGTCCCAGTGGGTGTGCGGATCCCCTTGGATTTAGAGCACAGCCTCCGCCCCGCTCGTCCCTGGCCAGGCCTGGCTTCGGCTCTGATTGCAATTCTCCTGACTCGTAGGAGAGGGACGGGAGGAAACAGCACAGCCAGCGCAGGGCCTTCCAATCTCCCCCCAGCAAACTTCTTGCCTCATGAGCTCCAAGGAACTGGAACGAGATCCCTGAAGCGTGCGTATGGCCCAGCTGTGGCCACATGGAGGGTCTTGGAGCAATCCCATAACCCTGGAATGTCAGCTGAAGGGAGCTGAGAGACCCTGCACGCCCCTCCTCCTTCCTCGCCGGGGCCTGTCAGTGGGCCTGGTGCCTCCTCTCCTCCCTCCTGGGGGGTCTGGTCTAACCGCAGCTGCAGTGTCCCTTCTAGTCCATTCTCTTCCTGCTGCCAGAGTCACGTCTCTGCGGCTGATCAGGTCAGTCCCTACTGAAGACGCTTCTGTGGAGCCCATCGCCTCCAGGTGAAGTCGAAGTCAGTCTGTCCTGGGATGCCATCCGCAGCTGGGGCCCCGTCTACCTTTCCCCTCTGCTGGCCCTCCCCCGTCCCCTTCCGTGCTGCACAGCACTCTCTCCCGGCCTCTGGAGCAGCTCTCTTGACATGCGGCTCTAATTCAGGTTCCCAATAGCTAATGCTTGTCAGCTGGTGACCCACCCTGTGCCAGGCCTTGATCTGCCCTAACTACTTTTAGGATGGACTGGTTTGCTCACAACCACCCTACAGGGTGGGCAATTATTACACCACTTTGTAGGTAAAGGAAGGGAGGGACTATACTGTAAGAGAACTTGCCTAAGTGGCACGGCTAGTGGACGGTGGAGCTGGGTCAGACCTGAACTTGGAGTCTAACTCCACAGCCTACGTTCAATGCACTGAGGTCGTGAAGATGCACCGGACGCGGCTCCTGCCCACCGGAAATCCCAGTGCGTGAAAGCCAGTGACGAGAGAGGGGTGTGGCATTGCAGCTGACACGGAGCCTGGCACGGAGCAGGGGCTGGCTCCTGCTTACTCACATAACGGGCGAATACGGCTTCTGTCCAGACCGCCCGGCCCACACAGGAGCGGAACAGGTCTCAGAAGGGAGTAAGTCGCTCCAGGTTACACGACCTGCTCATTCTAGGGCCCAGGTGCCTTTGTCCTTGTCTCAGAGAAATCTGTTTCAGGGCTAGATGTGGGCCCTGGTTCTGGGGGAGGCAACCATTGGCTGTTCCCCAGACTCGCACACGCTCAGTCCTTTGGGCCACCACCGGTCACACCCGGGGGCTGGATGCTGCCTCTTCATGGTCCTCACGGGATGATTTACAGCATCTGCTGATCAGGCTGATCTCTGGGGACCTTTCAATAACCCAGTACCCATGAGGTATCCAGGGTCAAAAGTGATTTTATATGCTACAGATTCCTTTTGTGTATCCTTTATCGTGGGTCATTTTCGGATCTCCAAAGTGCAAACCTGATAACCACTGCTTCTCAAGAACCTTCAGGGGCTCCCCAGTGCCTCCTGATTAAGCTCAAATTCCTCATCCCGGCTTTTCAAACCTTTCCCAGTATGGATGCTGCTTTCCACTGTGCCCAGACTTGTGCTCGACATCACAGTCAACCAGGACTCCTTGCTGTGGGGAAGTGCTGTGGGTAAGGGTGCAAGGGACGCAGACCTTGCCGCCCACACTCTGCATCTGGCCGCAGTCCTGTCTGCTCACTTGCGTGAAGCTGTTTCCAGGACAGCATGATGCCTCTGATCTCCTGTAGGCACAAGAAAGTGTTGGAGGGGCACACAGAGGGGCCCAGTGCCAGGGCCCTGTGTTAGGGGGAAGAGAGTGAGAGAGAGTATGGGCACCTTGCAGAGTGCTGGGACATGTTGGGGTCTTTAAGACTTTATTCCTGTTGCTCTTCTTGCCTCCTACCATGTTTTGAATTCTGTCAAATGAGGATGGCATTCTGTTCAGTTGGTTTACAAGTAAGTGCTAGTTAAGTGCAATCCAGAGGCTGTCTAGGTGGAGTCCAAGTTCTGTTTATGAGAGTCCTGAGTTCTATTTCAGTGGTTCCTAGGGGTGTCCCTGCCAGAGGACACCCTCTTTCTGGTCAGCTCAGGGTGCCGAGGCCCTTGGGGGTCCACTGTCTATCCCATCAGAGCACTAGCTGCTGCAGCCTCTGCTGGCAGGAAGGCTGGGGAGGGCCCCAGGGCTCCCAGCAGGTATACTGCTGGTCTCTTAGTGTATATCATTTGCATGGGACGGATGCTTTCTGCTGGTGGAAAAAGAAGTAATAACTGTACCAGGACGCCCCCCACTTCCATGGCTGATGTGTTGCCAGCACTAAATCAACAACCTTCTTTTGCGTGTGTACACACATTCTTTGAGCCCGGCCAGTGACTGTGGGCCACCCTGAGTTCATGCAGAAGTGTGTGAGTGTGTGTGTGAGTGTGTGTGTGTGTATGTGTGCATTTGTGATGGAACAGCTAAACCTTGACCCAATGCAAAAATGCCTCCTCCTCCAGGAAGCTTTCCCAGAGCCCCTCTGCTGGAGGCAAGGGTGCCCTATTGGCACGTCTGGCTTTCCACCCGGTATTACAGAGGCCTTGCCAAGTGTGCAGCAAGCACAGACTGGAGAAACCGTGCTGAATCGGAATCCCAGCATCATCATGTAAGAGCTGTATGATCTCAGGCCCCAGTGTCTTTACTTCAGAGTACGAATAACATTACTCACCTGTTAGTTGTCTCGAGGAGTTGCCGCAATAACACGTGTGTGCCTGGCAGAGAGAAAGCCCTCTAGCAAGGTTAGCTTCCCTCCTGTTGCCAGCTGTGTGTGGGCAGCATCCGGGACCTTCTCTCATAACTCTGTCTGCGTTGGCCTTAGCACTTCCTTAGGGGAAGGAATGAACATGCTCAGTCAGGCATCACTAAACGGCAGTGGTATGCTCTGAGACACGCTTCCTCAGGTGATGTTGTTGCTGTGTGAACACCATGGAGTGTGTTTACACAAACCTAGATGGTACGGCCCACTGCACACCTAGGCTATATGGCAGCCTCCTGCTCCCAGGCTACACACCTGTGTAGCATGCTACTGTACGGAATACTGCAGACAATTGTAACACAATGCTCAGTATGTGTGTATCTAAACACAGCTAAACATAGGAAGGGACACGGTAAAATACGGTATTGTAATCTTATGGGACCACCCATGTATATGTGGTCTGTCATTGACATTGTTATGTGGCACCTGACCATAAACCCTTGGGGAGAATGATGTTTGCTTGACACATAGTAAAGATTAGTGATTGGTGTCAAAATGAAAAATCAACCGATAGACATCAATTTGTCATTATAGTCATTCATTTTTCATTTATATAATAAATACGCTACCATTAATAGTTAAAGTGACTTGAGTATATTGATCGATGTAAAACCCACAGCATGATAGAACTAGTAAGGATTTTAGTGACAGATCACCTGGCCACTGTGTAGAGAGGGTAGTGACTTGTTTAAAGACACAAAGGCATGTCTTGGCCAAGCCGAATTTTGAATTGAGGCCTTCTGACTTTGAGATCATTACAGGGCAATACTTGCCCTGATCAAATTTATATTTTCAACAGGGGCTGGCTCTGGGTGTGAGAGCCCCGGCCCTTTTGGGAGCTTTCTGCCTTGGGAGTGACACCGTCTGGGCTCTCACCCAGTGCCCCCATGACTGATATATGAGTGGAAGGCGCTGTGTTTACTTTCCTTCCTCAATTTCCCCTGCGACGGAAGAATAAAGAATTCTTTGGTGCCTGGCAGCCCGCACAACCCAACTGCCCCCAAACATGAAAGAGCGCAGGCAGCCGCTTTCACTTCTAATTTGTCTCAAGTGGAATAATCCAAAAGGTGGATTTCGGGGGTTTCCTGGAGACAGAAATGCTACCTACCCTGTGGCCTAGGCCTGAAGGGGAACTTTCATGAAATATGGCCCAGATATTGATGTCGCCTGGATAGAATAATGAAACACTTCTTACAGGCAATTTATGAGTCTGAAAACCAGGCAGCTGACTTTCAAAGGCAGACGCCAAAGTGTCAGCAGGTTTCTCTTAGGGTCAAGGCAGAGATGAAAACCTGCCTGAGGCTAAATGAGGAGAGGTTTGGATTTGGGGGTGTGCGATGGATTTCATTCCAAGCTGTTGGCACCTTTTGCCACACCCCCTCTCCTGCATTATTAGGAAAAGACCGCTGGACTTGAAATCACAGGTCCGGCTATAAATCCTGACTCAACCACTTACTAGCTGTGTGACCTTGGGAAGTCACTTGACCTCTCTGAGCATCAGTGTTCTCATGATTAAAATTAAAGTAACACCCTCACCTCCAATAAATGTTATGCATATTAAATATGAAAGTGCTGGCCACATAATGGGACGTCAAACGGTTTTAAAAAACGAACAGAAGTGTTTACCACATAGGTATTTCACCAAGGAGTAAAATAATAAAAGCGGTGAACATTTATTGAGGGCTTAATATAGGCCACAAGTTAGGGGACCTGGGGCCTAGCACTGGTCCCATCAACAACTTTCTGCGGCCCTTGATCAAGTCTTTTTTTTTTTTTTCTCTCTCTAGGCTTTATTTTCCACATCTAGTAATAACATCGTTACTAAAGGCTTATTGTCTGCCAGGAACTGTGAAAACACTTTATGTCTCCTTCCTCCCTTCCTCCCTCCTTCCTCCCTCCCTCCTTCCTCCCTCCCTCCCTCTCTCCTCTCTCTCTCTAACATGCTGAATACCTATTGCATGCTAGGCACTGTTCTAGATGCCATGATATAGCAATGAACAAAATGGACAAAATTTGATGGCCCTGCATTGATATTCTAGCAAGGGATACAGGAGACAAACAAAATAAATAATTTGTATAGTACATTAGAATGTGATGAGTGCTGTAGAAAAGAAATGAAGCACGGAAGGGGATAGGGCCTGTATACAGGAGGGGTGATCGCCCACGGAGTGGCCAGCTGCGGCCTCGCTGAGAGGGTGGCATTAAGCAAAGATCAGAAGGAGGGGAGGGAGCAAGCTGCTATGAAGGCAGGGAGAAGAGCATGTGCAAAGGCCCTGAGGGAGTGTGCCGGGCTCCTTAGGGACCAACAGGGAGCCTGTGGCCACAGCAGAGGGGAGGGGAGAGGGGAGGGGAGCAGGGGCAGCTCAGCAGACCCCACCTGGTGCCTGGTTGGCCAATTTAAGAGCTTGTGCTTTTACTCTGAGTTGGGAATCCAGTGAAGGTTTTTTTTTTTTTTAATTTTAAGTTAATCAAATTTTCATTTCAGAAAAATCTTCCTATCTTTACCTTTCTTGAGAAGCATTCCTTTTCCTCTCCCAGGAAGCTCTACCTGTATAACCTTGCCCTGAATTCCACCCCTCAGGCAACCGTCTCTCCTCTCTCAGCTCTCAGGGCTCGTTTCTGCATTTGAGGGTTCTGAGCAGAGAAGTCAGAAGATCCCTCCTCACATTTTAAGAGCACCACTAGATTATGTCACCCAACCCCCCGACCGCTCTATGAGGTGGATTTTATTATCCTTGATTAAGTAGTTTCTTTTCTTCTTACACAGAAAAGGATCAAAACAAAGAGTCAGAATAAAGGTGGTAACTTCTCCCAGGCATGCCCATTTGTTGGGATAGCTCTGTCCCTCAGGGCCACACGGGACACATTGTTCGTTGTTGTCTGTGACTACCCTTCAGAGAGGTGCCGTCTATCTCCAGATTTTCCAGCTGCACCCTTCCTAAGGTCCAGCGTAAAAGTTCCCTCCTTTAAGAAGACTTTGCTGATCACACCAGTGG
>RJWJ010040305.1:0-14039 GCA_004363605.1 Indri indri
TTCACAGCAATTAACAGAAATACTAGACAGCAAATCAGCAAGGATAGCAGACCGGAATAACACCACCAACCAACAGGATTGTATAAACATTTACAGAAACTTCATCCAATGACAGCAGAATGCACAGTCTTTCCAGCAGCTATACTAGATAGGCCATATCCTGCATCAAAAAAAAAAAAAAAAAAAAAAAAAAAAAAAAAAAAAAAAAAAAAAAAAAAAAAAAAAAAAAAAAAAAAAAAAATCAACAAATTTAAATAGTAAGATCAAATGTGAAACAAATTAGAAATACAGAATAAATAGATAGCAGGAAATACTCGAAACACTAGAAAATTAAACAATATACTTCTAAATAATACATAGGTTAGAGAGGATGTCTCAAAAGGAATCAAGAAGTTTCAAATTGAATAAAATATAATTAAAACTTGTAGGATGAAGCTAATAGTGCTGTGAGGTAAATTTATACAAGTTAAAGCTTACATCGAAAAAGCAAAAAGCCTCAGATCAATAATCTAAACACTCACCTCAAGAAATTACTAAGAGTCAAAAATAACTAAAGCAAGTGGAAAAAATATAATATATGTAGATCAGAGCAGAAATCAGTGACATTAAGAACAGAAATGTGGGGAAAAATCAGTGATATAAAGTGCTGGTTCCTTATATCAATTCTGTTGAAATGAGCAACAAAATTGATAAATGTCTAAAAAATTTAAAAAGAAAATGGATATATTTCCAATATTAAAAATACAACAAGAGACATAAGTACAGATCCTGCTGCCATCAAGAGGATAGGGAATATTTCAAACAATGCTGCAAACAAATTAGAAAGTTTACATAAAATGGAACAATTCTTTGAAAAGAACTATAAAAGGTCATCCAATATGAAATACTGTGAATAGTTCTCTATCTATTAAATAAATAAATACATAATTAAAAATCATCCCAAAGAAAAATCTCTAGGCCCAAATGGTTCACTGGAGAATGCTGCCAAACATTAAAAGAACAAGTAACACCAATTCTACAAACTGTCTTCCAAAAAATAGAAGAGAAGAGAACTCCTTCCAATTCATGTTGGGAGGCTGGTATCACTTAGACATCAAAACCAGATAATAACAGTTCAAAGAAAATGGAAGAAAACTACAGATCATTATCACTTATGAAATTAGAGGAAAACTTCCTCAACGAAATACATAAACAAAATTATACTCCATGACCAAGTAGAACTTAGCCCAAGGATGTGAGGCTGGTTCAATACGTCATATCAACAGACTACAGAAGTAACATCCTATAATTACATCAATTGATGGAGAAAAAGCATTTGACAAAATCCAATACTAATAATAACAAAAATATCAGCAAATTAGGACTAGAGCAAAACTTTCTAAACTTGATAAACTCTATGTAAAAAACTTATATTAATGAGAAATTGAACATTTCCCCCCTAATATCAGGAACAAGGCATGGATAACTTCTCACTATTTCTATTCAACATCATACTGGAATTCCTATCTACTGCAATAACACAAGAAAAGAAAATAAAAGGTATACAGATGGGAAACAAGAAATAAAACCATCTCTCTTTGCAGATGACATCTCTATGTTTAAAATCATAAGAATTCTCCCAAAAGAAATGGCTAGAAATAATAACTGAGTTCAGCAAGGTAGCAGGATAGCAAAACGAGGTACAAAAAATAGTATTTCTGAATACTATCAAACATCATGTGGAAACTGAATGTTTAACTATCAATGCCATTTCCAATCACTAAAAAAGATATGAACGAGTAAATCATATGAAAAATGTACAGGAGCTATAGTGTGTAAATTATAAAACAGTAACGAAATATATCACGGAATACTTAAATAAATAAAAAGTTATGCCATGTTCATGAATTGGAAGATTCAACATAGTATAAAGATGCTGATTCTTGACATACTGATCTACGGATTTAACTTAATTTCTATCAAAATCCAAGCAAGAATTTTTTGTACAAACAGAAAAACTAATCCCAGAGTATATATGGAAAGTCCAAAGAACTAGGAATGCTAAATCACTTTAAATAAAAAGCATAAACAGAAAAAAAATCACGTTACCCAATTTTTAGATTTACCATATAGCTATAAAAATCAAGTAAACCAACAGATGGGAACTGAGAAAAATTCTGAGTGTTAGGTGTTAAGAACCAAATTTAAAAAAGGGTTTTTTAAAAAGTAAAGACCTAAACAGTCTTAAGCGGTGCAATAAAATGTGCCCATTCACATGTGTTTCCTTATCTCTTTAAATATAAAAGTATTTCATAACTCAAGCCTTCACATTTTTCAAAAAAAGTGTGCTCCTCAAGGATAGAGACATGTTGTGGAACAAAGACGACATTCGCTAAGATGCTAGACTGGCCCTCAACCGTCTAACTTTCCTGACGCTGGATAGCAATGACTGTATATACAATAGTAGGAAAGAAGCAGTGCTTGTATTTCTTTTTCTTTTCTCTGTCACCTCCTTCTTTCTGTAAAAATTCCTGAGATAACATTGCACTGTAAACTAAGGAGAAAGATGTAGCTAAAGATTTTCCTAAGTGCACAGTAACCCCTGGATCTTCCTCCTGGGTGAATTCTTAGATGGAGAGTAAGGCTCTAAACTGGCTGAATTTCTAATATGACTCCTTAGGTGACAAGTGATACTCTGCAACAGGCTTTCTCACAGTGAAGACACTTGTGGGGTTTCTCTTTGGTATGCACGATCTGATCCTATGTAAGATGTTCCTTCCCGCAAAAGATTTTCTTCAGTGGTTACATTCAGAAAGTTCTTCCCCAGTAAAAGTTCTTGGATGTTGACTGAGGTTTGCCCACTTGCAAAAGGTCTTCCCACATCCGTTACACCGACAGGGTTTCTGCCCGTGTGCATCCTTTGATGCTGAGTGAGGGATGAGCTGCGACTGAAGGCCTTTCCACATTCACTGCACTCGTACGGCTTCTCTCCAGTGTGGATGATGGAGTGTCGAATGAGGTTTGTGCTCCAGCAAAAGGTTTTCCCACACTCGATGCATTCATAGGGCTTCTCTCCACTGTGAATCCGCTGGTGCCTGGTGAGGCCTGACCTGCGGTTGAAGGCCTTCCCACACTCCATGCACTCGTAGGGCTTCTCTCCAGTGTGGATGCTGAAGTGGCGAATGAGGTCTGCCCGATTGCTAAAGGCTTTCCCACATTCTTTGCACTCGAAAGGTTTTTCTCCAGTGTGGGCCCTTTTATGCAGGATAAAAGTAGAGCAGTGGGTGAAGGCCTTTCCACACTCACCACACACATAAGGCTTCTCCCCAGTGTGAATCCGCTGGTGCCTCTTGAGGTACGACCTGTGGTTGAAGGCCTTCCCACACTCGAGGCACTCGAAGGGCTTCTCCCCGGTGTGGATGACATAGTGGTGAATCAGGGCTGCGCTCTCACAAAAGGCTTTCCCACACTCACTGCACTCATAGGGCTTCTCCCCAGTGTGAGTCTGCTGGTGCCACATGAGGTATGACCTATGTTTGAAGACTTTGCCACACTCGAAGCACTCATAGGGATTCTCACCGCTGTGGATGATATAGTGTCGAATGAAACCTGGTCTATCTCGAAAGGCTTTGCCACATTCTTTGCACACAAAGGGTTTTTCTCCAGTGTGGCTTCTGTTATGCAAGACAAAAGTGGAGCGGTGGGTGAAGGCCTTTCCACATTCGCTGCACTTGTAAGGCTTCTCTCCGCTGTGAATCCGCTGGTGCTGAGTAAGATGTGACTTGCGGTTGAAGGCCTTTCCACACTCCATGCACTTGTAGGGCTTCTCCCCAGTGTGGACCATGTGGTGTTGAAGGAGGTATGTGCTCTTGCTAAAGGTTTTCCCACATTCTGTGCATTCATAGGGCTTCACTCCAGAGTGAATTCTCTCATGCCGAGCAAGCAGGCATTTCTTGTTAAATACTTTTCCACATTCATTGCATCTAAAGGTATTTTCCTCTTCCTGAAGCATGGGCTCTTTACCCGATCCATGTGAGTCACGGTCACAGACAACATCTCCTAAAGAGGCTTGCTCCTGTGCACTCCTTGAACACATACCATCAGCTGTCCCTAAATTATCATGTCCAGAGCTCGTTTCCCCAGGAAGCTTCTCCTTTTGGGCATCTACCCCTGGTCTCCAGTGTCCTCCCTGCATTTCACATGGCCCGTTCGGATCCTTGGCTTGCCCCAACTCGAGTTCCCCTGATGCTCCTTCTGTGAGTTGTCCCCAGAGTGAGACTCCCTCAGACAAGGCTGGCTCACAAGTGGTAGGTTCTGGAGTCTTGGGTTTTCCTTTGTCATCTGAAAGAAATCCAACAAACAGAAGGGTCTGTTAGTAATGTCAAAATAGAAGAAACAAAACCACTGTTTCAGTGAAAAAAATGGAAGTTGTAAATAGTGCCTTAGTATCTGCTATGTTTTGCAATCTCTGAACTCCAGATCTGTAATTTCTTTCCTTCTGGTCTTTAGATTCTTGACTCCTTGAAAGTGAGATCAGGTAGAGATGCTGGATAAGGAGACAGGGTCTAGAGTGGAGATACCCCCTCAATTCCAGATGGAATATTTACACAAAGGTAACTCATTATAGGCCCCTACGTAGTTTGTTCTAAAGAGATGACTCTGGTTAAGGGCTAGCCTCACCAGGAAGATCAACTAGTGAGTAGATTAGGGCTCTGAGGCACAAGACAGCCACTGAACCTCTGAAAAGGGATGGGAGCTGGAGACTGAGTCATACGGGCAATGATTCGATCAATAGTGCTTATGTAATGGAGCTCAATGAAACTGAATACCAGCGCTCCGATGGGTTTCCTGGGTCAGCAACACTTTGTGCACATATTGCCACAGACTGATGCTGGATGGGTAATGAGTCCCTGAGGACATGGAAGCTTTGTGTTTGGAACCCCCTTCAGCCCCACATTCCATGTCTCTTGTAATATGTATCCTTTGTCTGCAATAAACATAACTGTAAGCATAATAGGTTTTAGGAAGTTTAACAAATTATGAAAACTGAGGGTGCTTTTGGGAAATCCCCAAACTTGCAGCGGGAGTTAGAGGATTTGGAAAGACTTCGCAGTCTTGCAAAACTGTGTCCTTAACCTTGAGTTTGGCTAACCCTGGGTAGAGAGAAATCAGGGGAGTTTTCCAGTAGGAGGTACCCAATGAAGACAGACTTATTGAGCGCAAAGGACTTGCCACAGAGAGAGAGTACAAAGAGCACTGTGGCCTGAGGGGACAGAAGGTACAGAGAACTGAGGATGGCGTTGATGAGGACGTAGGGAAAGACGAGGGTAGAGGGAGCTGATTGCTGAGATTCTGACTGAGGTAACAGAGCGGATGAGCAGTGTTACTCGCGGGACAGGGCTCACAAGGCAGAGCGGTACTGGCACAGAGATCTGTATTTGCATTCAATGCAAAATGGCAATAAAAAACGAATGGTGAACTCACAAATCCACTCGCACAGATGGAGGTTTGGTAGATGGCAGGGGAGGAATAGCAGCTCAGGGGTAAAAAGGAGACTATTAAGGAAACAAGGTAAGAAAAAGTGGCTACCCACAACGGGAATGAAAATAACTGTACTCTATCACATTCTATACACAAAATCAAGTTCAGGTTGATAATGACTTACATGTAAAATGCCAAGTTTTAAAACTTAGAATAAAATAAGTAAGAATATCTTTTCAATACTGGAGTAAAGCAACATTTTTATATAAGACACAAAATCACTAATGCTATATGAAAAGTCACAGACCAGACCACTAAAATAAAAACATCTATTCAACAAAAGATACTCCAGAGAATAAAGACTTTTTTAATTTTTAAAAACTAGAAGAATATACTTGACGCAAATATAACTGATAAAAGGTATGTATCTGAAATGCACAAAAACCAAACCAATAAGAGAAAAGCAAACAAGTTAACAGAAAAACAGGCAATTATCATGAAATGACATTTCACAGAAGAAAATACAAATTGGCCAAAAATCCTGTAAGATGCTAAGCCTTAGCAATGAGAAAAATGCAAATAAGAACACAAGATATACTATTTTGTGTGGATTTGATCATCAAATATTAAGGAGCCTTACGCTATCAAATATTGGATAAGATATGGATCAATGGGACCTCCTATACCTTCCTGGAGGAATGGAAACTGGCAGAGGCCCATCTAGAAAACAATGGAAATGACCCTGCAAACTTGAACATCTGCGCAGCCTATAACCCAGTAATTTCACTCCAAGAAATACTATGAAAAAACGCCCCTACGTATGTGAAAGATGAATATTCATGAATGTCCACAGCATCACTGTTTATATGAGAAAGAATGTAAACAATTAAGTGCACAGAATGTGAATAAATATACGAATACACTGTGAGCCATGAGTATTTATTTCATTTTCTTCGAGTGTAAGGAACTTGAGCATATTTTTATATTGAGAAAGAACAAAACAAGCAGAATATAAGTGAAGAAAGAATGTCCATGAAGAGGTGTGAACTGGACTCTGGGGAAGGAATTGGCCATGGCCAGGGACAACACCTCTTCCCCAGGGGACAGAAGCTACGCATTATGATAGGTTGAGATGACCCCGTGAGGGCTGATGTCCGAGCAATACGAGGATTTTGTTTTCAACATGAAAACTTGCTGACACACGTGTGCTGAGACACTGGTGGATGGAGAAGTGCTAATTGTTTGGAACAAGGCCTGAGTGCCAGACCTCATGCGGGACACAGAGCAGACCAGAGGCACAAAGCAGATGCAGATAGAGCAGTTTGGAGTCTACTAAAATCCCCTAGGAAAGAGATGATGAAACCTTGGAATAAAGTATGGGGACGGATTTGAAGAAGGTGGTGGAGGGGATGAATTCACAGGACGTGCATGATGTAAAATGGACAGGATTTGAGGATGGCTGGATGTAGGGACTGATGGAAATGTAGGTGTTGATGAGTCGTCTCAGGCTGGATCCAGTCTTCTACCCTGCGTGGATGGCAGGACCGTTCAATAACTTGTGAGGTGGAAGAAGTGAGCAAGATCACGAGTTTCTCGTTCAGCCTGAGAGTTTAGGTGCCCTTGAGATACAAAAGTGGAGGTGTGGAACTGAAGAAGGGAGAAGGTTTGGAACAGACTCTGAAGAGCTGGAGAGAGATGGCATGAAGACACAGGCTGGCTCCGTGGACCGACACAAGAGAGATCGTGACTCTGCAGGGGCACCAACCAACGCAGATGACAGCCTCAGTGCCCTCAGCAGTCCAGATGTGAGACAGAGAAGGCCAAATGTCACCTAGAGATTCTACAAGACAGGAGACGCAGGAAGACATGGGCAAGACCTGCTTCGGTGTCTGCCCGACACTCAGAGAATGGGCTGATGGAGAAAGAGGAAAAGGGTGGTAGGCAGGCTATAGCTAGAGAGAGAAATTGGGAGAGTAAGAAAGGGCCTTTCCCTCTGCTGAACTACTTAGATTTTGGGGTTTGTGGCAGCAGCTAGTGTTAACTTAGCCGAAAATATATTCGAAGACATGAGATCATGCAACTTCGCTAGAGCCACAGAGCCAGTGATGGACAAGCCAGGTTTCAGGCCCACGCACTTGGAGCCCCAAGACAGATCTCAGTTCATCAATCTCTCTCCTCCCCAGGGGGCGAAGACATGTGTGATGGGGCTGGGAGACTAGAGGGACCAGAGGTCAAGGGGCCCCAGGGGCCCCAATTCCTAGAGAGGCCACAACAAGAAGCTTCCCTGAGATTCCAGGACCAGTGGTCTCCTCCCGGTCTCAAGCCTACAGGGCCTCCCAGCTGCCCAGACCTTGGCTCCTACCTGGACACAGTCCTTGAGAGAGGTCTTTCCTTACTGTCCACAGCTCCTGCCCATGCTCTAGCTGGTAGATCAGCTCAGATCTGGGAATGGGACAACCTGTTCATGGAGAAAGAAAGTAGACACATGATTTTGGTGAAAACAAAAAAAAGACCCTCCATCTAGTCTGGGACTTCAGGATGAGGGTCAGACCTTGGAATGAAGCTGCTGCCATCCACCCAAACTAAAAGCTCTTACATGACCCGGAAACCAAAAGCATGTCATGCTATGCTGCCATGGAAGCTTAACTCTTGACAGTAAGGCAAAAACTAGTACTTATAGCATAGAACCACCCCCAAGGGACTGTGCCAAGCAATATAAATGCATTATATCATTTCAGAATTGAATAATATTTATGGAATACTTTAGAGAAAAACTGACGTATTTCAAATATTGACTCATTTCACTCAAAATAAGGTATGTGTCTTCACTGATCCCAGTCCTTTTTCACATCCTAACCAATGTTTATAGCACCCTTCCTCCAGACCATGGACTGAATGGAGGATTCAACTTGAGGATTTCCTCACAGCATCCCCAGGAAGTCTATATCGCTATTGACACTATCTCATAGGTGAAGAAAACCAGGCTCAGGCAGATAAAGTGATTCCTGAGAAGCACAGAACTGGTGAGTGGCCGAGCCAGTGAGGAAACCCAGGCGTTGGCATCTCTGCTCTCTGTGCTGTTAACCACACAGCTCCACGGCAATGCCCAGAACGTGCCGCATCCACGCTTGACCACAGTGTTAATTGTGATGAGGATGACAACACCACTATCAGGGGCAGCAGGAACCCCAAGGGCTCCCCTGCAAACACCCTGGTTTCAGACAGTTCAGTAAATCGCCCAAGGCCACAAGTTTTTAAGTAGCAGAACTGGGACTGGACACCAGGGGTCTGGCTCCGGATCCTGGCCTCTCAAGCACTACGCCAAGAAAGAAACTACAAGCATCGCGGAGAGCAAGTGGCAGGCGATACGAGGCAGGGACGGGACCTGGAGGACCCATCCTCAGGGGCAGGGGGAGGCTGAGTGACTCCAAACCAAGGCATTTCATCAACCATTAAAAGTTTTAAAAACTCAAAGTCCCACAGTGATATGGTTACTTGAGGACACTTACAGAAATATCAATAGCATCTACTCTCATCAACATTTCACAAAGAGAGGATTTTACTTCACAGAAACAAAACAAAACAAAAAACCCACAAAAGGTAGCTTCATAAATGAAGGAGAATCTTCTAAACCGAGTTAAGTTTAGGTTCACGACAGACTCAATACAATGGTCATACTTCCCTGACTTTGCCGAGGACAGGTATATCGGTCATGTTTTTAAATAATCTTCTGTATTTCATGTTTTAACACCTTGAAGGCTTTTCAGACTTTGGGAGAGGCTGCCCCTCTCAAGGCCAGCTGAGCCCCAGGATGAGAAACAGCTCCCCTGGGAACAAGCGCATGCCTTTCGTGCGCAAACCACCCGGTGCAAAACCGTACCCACAACCACTTCCTTCATCGAACTTTCACATCCCAAGGCAGTATTTGCCCCAAATCAACCCACAGCCAGGTGCCGGACAACTAGGGACAGCCCCCATACCCCAAAGCTCACTAAAATTATTCATACTAGCCAGTCCTAAGCCACTGACCGTGCCCTGCCCTGCCTTTCCAGAAGAAACCCCGAGAATGCCTGTGACCTGTGCTTTTCCCTCCCTCCTGCTTCCTGGTGCTTCTTCCCGAGGTCCTGAATGTGGTGCCGTGCCCTCTTCTCTCAGAACTGGAAATAATGAATTCTTCTTTCAATGCTATTGACTTCTCAGTGTTTCACTAAGTCACTGCTATACATTTGAACCCTACGGGTACAAATTAATACAACTGGTGCACCAAGCAGTGTGACTCAGCGTTGGCTGGAGGGTCATGTCTGTGGACAACCGTCAGTGCACTCCACAGCTGCACCGCTGCTCTACTTGGGAAGGCGCTGCGCACTGTCGGCAGGCTTGCGCTTTGCCTGCTGCTGCTTTATCCCGCATCTGCTGTTTGCTGGCAACCTGAAATGTCGTGGGACTCCTGAGGGAGTGCTCGTCAGGTCCCTCCAAACATTAAAGCTGTGGTCTCCAATCCCTGGGCCACAGACCAGTAACCAGTGCATGGCCTGTTAGGAACCAGGCTGCACAGCAGGGGTGGGTGCAGGCAAGTGAAGCCTCATCTGTATCTATGGCCGCTCCCCGTCACTCGCATCACCACCTGAGCTCCGCCTCCCGTCAGACCAGCGGTGGCCTCAGATTGTCACAGGAGAACAGATCGTACTGTAAACAGCACGTGGGGGGGTCCAGGTTGCGTGCTCTGTATGACAATCCAGCGCCGCCTGATCTGAGGTGGAGCTGAGCAGTGATGCCAGTGCTGGGGTTGTCCCTAATGGCCCTGAGTCCATCAGAAATATTCAGATTCGCCACTCCTGTACTGTTTACTCTGCCGCGCCTTTCCTTTCCACAGAAACCCCAGTGAAGTCCGTGGCCCGTCCTCCCCTGCCTGGTGCCGCCCACGGGGCCCTGTGTGAGGTGGCGTGCCCCTTCACCTCGAGAGCTGGAATGAATTCTTTCATCAGCACTCACATTTCCATGTCGTCACTCAGACATCACTACAAACGACAATCCCACAAGTCCACACACCGACAGCGCAGTGATGCTGCGGGAGTTAAACGAGTGGAGCATGAAGAGGGCCCACAACAGGCCTGACATCCAGTCAGAGCTCCAGGGACCTCAGCTATGGCCATGATTAATTGGTTTTCTTAAAAGTGGTCCACTTTTTATTTCTCTTAGGTTTCTCCAAAAAAGGAATCCTGCATCACTCTGGTAAACGGAAAACCCAAAGTCGTTTGCTTTGAAAATGCAGCAGTGAAATCAAGACAACTTCGTCAGTCCCTGCGAGCTCATGCCGCCTGCTGAGGCCTGTGAGCTGGAGGCTGCTCCCTCTGTTGAAAAGGGGAAATTAGCAACAGTTTGTGGGACGTTAAGACTTAGCACTAAACCCAGACTTTCCCTCGACAACTCCTCAGGAGTCTGGAGAGGGAAGAAACTAAAAAATGGCTTCCTCGGGGTGTCCGTAAATGCCAGCGCAAGTGTCCGTGCAACCACGCAACAGGGTTTCTCAGCCTCAGCATGACTGACATTTAGGTCCGGACGATTCTGTTTGGTGAGAAAAAGGAGGGAGAGGATCTGTCCTGGGCATCACAAGGATGCTTACCAGCATCTCACGTCTCTGTCCCCTGGATGCCAGTTGCATCCTCGTCCCAGTTTTACCAAAAACATCTCCGCACGCTGCCAGTGTACACTGAAGTGCATCATCATCCCTGCCTGAGAACCCCTGGCTCAGACACGAACAGGGTGAGGTGAGGAGGGTGTGATGGGAGAGGGGCCTCCCCAAGGTCTGGCGGTCAGGAAAGAGTGGGGGAGGCAGCGGTGAGCATGTAAGAAGGGGTGGCCACGTGACATGCTGAGTTACCCCGAGAATACTCACCAGGCAGAGGGAACAGCAAGCACAAGGGGCTTGAGGAAACAGCGAGGAGCCCAGCAAGGCTGGCGCAGGCTGAGCTCGGGGTGAAAGGACGTGAAGGGGAGTGAGGACGTCCGCAGGGTTAGATAGAGGACTTTTCATTTAAAAAAAATTTCATCAAATCAAACTTTTTTAACTTTGTTTTATCTCTTCTCGTTGGCACAAAACATAATTCCCGTCCCTAAAAATAGTCATGTCTTGCACTAAACTGAGTTTCGAGAGTTGCCCTGGATTGAATCCCTCCTTTTCTCCAAACTGAATGGTCTCTGGTGATTATCTTCAGAGAACTGTCTATGCTGGGGTTTCTCACCTTTGCCGCTGCTGACATTGCTTCGTTGAGAGGGCTGTCCTGTGCACTGTGGAACGTTTAGCGGCATCTCTGGACTCTACCCACTCAATGCCAGTCCCACCCGCACTCTACGTGTGACAACACAAAGCGACTGCAGACATTGCCAGTGTCTCCTGGGGGACAAAACAGCCAACTGTTGAGAAGCACTGCTCTAAACCTCTCTCTCTTCATACTAGCAGAGGTCCTGTACTTAGGAAAGAGGAAATCATGAGAATAGCACACGAAAATAAAGAAGCCTCATGGTTGAGACCGTGTTGTTTAGAAAACAAACGCCTCCTGGGGGGTCTGCCCGACTCGCCCCTTTCTTGGAGAACATCCCATCATGCCTGACCCTGTTAACTCAGCTGTGGAGGGAATACCTGAGCCATCCAGGCTCCCTCAGTCAGATTCTTCTCTGGAACTCCAAAAAAGGGCCTCGGACAGGGGCCCGTCTCTGCTGGCCACTGGGTGAGAGATCCAGGAAAGTATGGGCTTGGGAGGGGGTGGCAGCACTTGCTGCCTCAGGATACCCCACAGAGACCAGAGAAATAGAGACAAGGAATCTGGGGGTCAGAAAACAAGGCCTGGGGTGGCCACTCCTGCCCCAAACTCACTAAGGCAGAAAAAGCTATGCTCAATAGACAGTGACATGAGCAGACCCAGGGAGAGAAGCCAGGACACAACTGTGGGGATTCTATTAAGAGTTCCCCCATCATTGCCTTATTAAGGTACAGCTGGAAATCCTACCTTTGGCTGCCGCAAAACACCCCACTGCCTTCTAACACTTTCTTCTCCTTTGGCTGCAAGCCAAGGAATACTGCTTCTTGCCCAAAGAGACACATGGAGACCAGATAGGAAGCGGTCAGTCCAGAAAATGAGAAGGTGCAGGAAGGAGGCAAGGCAGGTTCTAGAGGCCTTCTTAACCAGCCAGGGGTGGAGGTAGAGGGTAGAAAGGAGGACGCAGGTCCCCTGCATGGAAGGCCTTACCCAGAGACACCAGGAGCCCACAGTTTTCCAGCATCACCTCCTGGTACAGGGTTCGCTGGGCTGGGTCCAGCTGCCTCCACTCCTCCTGGGTGAAAGTCACGGCTACATCATCAAAGGTCACAGACACCTGGAAAGTCAAATAGCAGAGTTAGCCCTGGGGCTGCTGTATGTGCTTTGTTGGAAAAGGTGCAAAGAGATCAAGGCCCAAAGCACTGAGCGCCTCCTGAGGACCTACCTTCGTACAGCACTGAAGGAGCATGACAGACATTGCCTGGACACAATGCCATGGTGTGAGGGAGAGACGGCTCCTATGCAGAAGCCATCAGAGAACGAAAGAAGACAATGGCAATGACATGGGACCAAGAGATGCAAACAGTAAGGGCAACAGAATGTCAAGGAATGAGGAAATAATTATACATAATTATACTGATAACAACAGCAATAATGGTAACGAGAACAGTCCCCGAGCCCCACTGGTCCAGCTAGGTGCCTGCCCCATGCAGAGTTTTGCAGCCTGTGTTAAAGCGACTATGAGTCCCCAGCTCTGAAGTCAGACTCCTAAATTTGAACACAAATTCCTGAAACTGACACCTGCCAGTTGTGTGACCTTAGGGACCTCATTTCATCTCTGAGCCTTCATTTTCTGATCAATACAGTAATTCCCATGTTACAGTAACAGTTGTGAGATTTAAAGAGAAAATATTCAGTGCTTGATAAGCTTTGGGATTTTTTCAATCCTCCCCACAGCCTCTGACGTAAACACTGTCATCGATCACCTCCATGTCACAGTGACCTGAGGCTAAGGGAGCTCCACAAACTCACCCAGAGTCTCACGTCTTATGAGCAGAGATGGAATTTGAACCCAGGTCCCTCTGATCCAGGGTTTAATGGTGTAACCCCAACCAGCCTCCATCACTAAAGTGAATCTACGGTAATCAGACTGTGAAGCATTTCCACATATTTTTGTTATTCAATCCGTTTCAGCAGCTCCTGAAAATATTTTTATTATGTGGGCAAAGCGCTCATCACTAAACTCATCAGTGTCAAACACCTGAGGCGTGGCAGGGCCTGGACCAGCTCACCACCCTAACTCCTCTCCACCCCTTTCCTCAGGCCCCAAAGATTCCCAGGTCGAGATCGCATAACCATTAGCCTTTTTCCTCCCTGAGTCCTGCTGGCGGGTATCTCTAAGGCCAATGTACATCAGGACCAGGAAACTCAAGTGGCCCAGGATAACGCAGGCTGTGGCCATGAGAACACAGGCTTATGACTGGCCACAATGTTGTATGGGTTAAAGGCGGGATGAACATCCAGCCAAAGACCCCAGGAGGT
>RJWJ010040306.1:0-13995 GCA_004363605.1 Indri indri
CCATTTTATTTTTTTTTCCTTTTTTCTTTTCTTCATTGGCATTATAAGTACTTACCTAGCTATTTAAATGCAGAGGTGTCAATTTTAAAAATAAAAATTTATAAATTATATATTGAAATATATTCTATAATTTATAGAAAAATTGACTTTTCTACTTTTATAATGTAGCTATTTTCAATATTTTTCAAAATATTTAAATATACTACATTACATGTTGAAATAAAATGTTTTCTTAAAATTACCAATTTTATTGATTTTAATAGATTTTACTAATATTCAAAGTTAAATTGTTAATTAAACTATCAAGTCCATGGCACTCTCTAGGTTAAAATGCTGAATTCATTGAAATTTAATGAATATTAATTTAATTGGCAATAAATCTACCCATGTACAACAATAAAAACATAGAGAACCATTGCTTTCTTTACCTAGCTTCGGTATACTTAAAAAGAATCACTGCTTAACTAGTCTGTTTTGTTGAAACAACTATATGGTACAAATAGTTGTTTGTATCCTTCCATAATGAGGATAGGAACAGAAATCAATATAATCTGTTATTTCCTGTTAAAGATTTAGTTTAAATCTGTTAATTAAAAAGTTAATTAAATCTGTAAGTACTGCACGTGTTATATACAAGGTCATTCATAATTTGTGAAGCAATTATTCTATGTCATATATAAAGAGAACCAGTTTTGATTACCTATTAAGATTTGCATTTTTAGCATTTAATGTGATAAACATCAAAAAGAATTAATAGTTGCTTTAAAAATATCAGATATGGTAATATTATTTTTGATTTTTCTTTTTTTTTTGAGACAGAATCTCACTCTGTCACCCCAGCTGGAGTGCAGTGGCATTATCATAGCTCACTGCAACCTCAAACTCCTGGGTTCAAGCAATCCTCCTGCCTCAGCCTCCCTAGTAGCTGGGACTACTACCAACATGTGCCACCACGCCTGGCTAATTTTTTCTATTTTTTGGTGGAAACAGCGTCTTACTTTTGCTCAGGCTGGTCTTGAACTCCTGACCTCATGCAATCCTCCCTCCCACCTTGGCCTCCCAGAGTGCTAGGATTACAGGTGTGAGCCAATGTGCCTGGCCTGACAATGGTAATATTTCTAAAAAGCTTTTAGAAATTTAACTTTAAAAATTTATAGAATAGATGGAAGCCACAATTTCTTTGTTATATAATTTGTATATTTTTGCGAAACACATTACTTGAAGTTGTAAATACTTTTGAATGAAATGTTTTTTCTATCACTAGTGAAGATTTAGGAGTATTAATTCACTTTAGTGATATTAATAATTTTTTTCTTTATGGGGCTTTGGGTGATCCAAAAGTAATAAATTAGAGAACTGATTAGGGAATAAGATAAGAATTGGATAAGCATTATACTTCATCCTTACTGTTTGGAATCTACCAGGAATCAGCTTTTACATTTCTTTAAGTTACTTAATTTTCAAAATCTTATCTTTCATATTTGCTTAAAAATCTGCCAAGTTTTTGACTTGATATTTTTATACCAATTTGCCACACACAACAAATATCAACCAATAATCACTAACAACTTTTATTCCCAGAATTACTTATCATGTGTTTTGTCTGCCTCCCAAGTTATTACTGGTGAGTTTTATTAACTGTTTGCCAGTGCATAAAATTAAAAACTTACCTTCCAGCCTAAGGTATTCATTTTTTTTTCCTGCCCATCATCTGGCTGTTAGGCTATTACAATACATTTTAAATATTTCTTCAAAAACAGCCCACAAGTGACACCATATTATGCATTTTTTAGGATAGAATAGAGAATTGGGGGGTAATCTTTCAGTGATTTACCAAAACAAAGGTTTGTTTTTAGTTCATCTTTTATGTGTTACATAGTTCAGCAGACTTTTTGCCTCCAAAGTTGCCTAAGAACCCAGGCAGATGAAGGCTTTAAAATAATATAGCTGTACCATATAGAAAATAATTCCTCCACAGTTAGAAAATAAATCTTTGATTTTAAAAAGTCTACCCAAATGCCAAAGCTTTCCTACTTTAGATTTTTTTATGGCATCAGTCAAATTCCAGTCCTCTCTGTTCCTCCAAATCCAGGGATTACATGTCTTGTACTGTGAATCTTTTCCTTAAAATCATAGTTCTTGTCACATATGTGTTATGTATCAGTCAAATGTTGGTGCTTTATAGCACTCCAGAAATTATTACCAAAGAAATTCTCTCTCATAACTTATGACAATTGAGCAAGCTGGTGGTTCTTTCTTTTCTTTTTTTTTCCCCCCCATGGGACAAAGTATTTTTATTAAACACACACATACTTTCAGGAGATAAAGCAAAGAACTAAAACATGACTGTAAATGATTGGTCATTTCAAAACTTACAGGGATAAATACTATAAACATAAGGAATTCAATTAAACTTCAGGTAACCAAACTAAATGTATGTCTTTCTACCCTCAATAAAAGACAAACATAAAAATATTAAAAACAAAAATGGAAAAAATAGAAACTTTTCAATGTTCAGGAAACACCATGAGTGTTTTTTGGCCAGGTGCAGTGGCTCACACCTGTAATCCCAGCACTTTGGGAGGCTTGAGGCAGGAGGATCACTTGAGGCCAGGAGTTCAAGACCATCCTGTACAACACAGTGAGACCCTGTCTCGACAAAAATTTAAAAAATTAGCCAGACACGGTGGCATGTGCCTGTAGGATGAGCTAATCAGGAGGCTGAAGTGGAAGGATCCCTTGAGCTCAGGAATTCAAGGCTGCAGTGAGCTATGATTGTGCCACTGTACTCCAGCTGGAGCGACACACTGAAACCTTGTCTCTTTTTTAAAAAAAATTGTGTGTGTGTGTGTGTGTGTGTGTGTGTGTGTGTGTGTGTATTTTAAGACTAGTCAAGTGTAGTGGTGAGAAGGGGGGAAAGAATTGAACAAAGAGTTTGATCTGTAACTGACTGAACAATTGAGATAACGTACTACCTTCGGACCTGCTGAAACCCTGTCTCTTAAGGAAAACCAAAAAACAAAAAACCAAGAAGAAAGAAAAGAAAAGAAATGAAATGAAACACCAGAAGTTTTGGATTAGCTGGTCTTAAGCCTGCCCCAGGCCTGGAGATTCTGATTCAGCTGGTCTGGTAAGGGGCATAAAAATCATTTTTTTTTTTTTTAAACATAATGACCCTGATTATCAGTGAGGTTTGAAAGCTGCTGTCTTAACCCAGACAAATATAAAGCTCATATAAATTTGACATGTATTAAGGCTAGTATGCCTTGCATAGCAAAGGCACTTACATTGAGCCCGAAGAATACTGAATCATCTCCTAAGGTTAGAAGACACTGATAAAACTTCTTTCATAGGGCCAAGCGTAGTTCTCAAGTGAGGGTCACAATATATCAGGAAAGGCTGGTTTTCTTTCTGTTTTGTGAGAGACGGGGCCTCGCTATGTTCACTTGACTGGTCTTGAACTCTTGACCTGAAGCAATCCTCCTGCCTCTCCCTCCCAACCTGCTGGGATTACAGGTGTGAGCCACTATGTTCGGCCCCATGGAAAAGCAAGTTTTAAATATTATCCCAGAGGCTGAGAAATACACGAAACCAAATAGGAGAGGATGACCATCATGATGCTGGGCAAGGGGTTAGAATAATGCAAAGTTGGTTACCTTCTCAAAGTGCAGTCGCGACAGAAGCACTGGGCTGTTGGATTGAGGACTCCTGTTGTAAGAGGGTCAATACTTATCAGGGTCCCTCCAGTCTTGGTGCCGCTGCTGGCCCTGCAGATCTTGATAGGCACAAGCTCTAGTGAGAACATCTCTAGGTAAGTGACATGATGTTCGCCCACACATTCTTCAACATTGTCTCTCACAACCTTTATATCACAAACTGTATGAAAAAGTTTACATATCTCAAATATTAAGTCTTACTGCTTTAGTCACAGCGTTCTCTTTCGATTCCCGTAGGGTTCCATAGTCCTTCAGAGCACTGACAGTGACTCTGTTACCGCTAGGTCTAAAGTCTTCCTCAAGAACTTCCATTAGGACAAGGATTTGCCTGTTTGGCTGACCACGTAGGCCCGCTGTCTAGCTATGTGCAAGGCATTAACTAAAGCATTGGGAGGTGCTCTCTATAAATATTTTAAAGAAAGAAAAGAGTTTCCCAAGGAGGCTGATTTTGTTGGCTTAGTAGTTCAGTCAAGAAAGGGAAGAGGAATTCCGTGGTCACTCGTGAAGCCACCAGCTCCTTCTGCGGGGTCACTCGGTGCCCCTCTCCTAGTCCTTCTCTCTCCCCTGCTGAGGTAAGCGCTCCACGCCGGCCAGCACCGGTAACCTCGAGGACCGCAGCTGGACCGCAACTGGGCTGGCCGGGATCTAGGAACCCGGCCTCCTTTCAGTCCGTCGGGGCTCTTCTCCTCCACGCAGGCCATCCAGGGAACCGAGGCCCGACCTGCCCTGCTTCAGGCAGCAAGTCGCGCCTTCTCGCTCCTCCCCTCCGCCCCCATCCTCAACTCAGCCGCCCCGCGTCGCCTCCCCTCAGTCCGGCCCCCAGCCCTGGCGGCCCCGCGTCGCCTCAGCCTGCCCCCACGTCGGCCCGGTCGCCCTTCGCGGCCTCGGCTCACGCCTGCCGCTGCAGCCAAGCGGCCGGCGCTCCGGGTTGTTGTTTCTCAAACGAGCTCTGCCATGCATCTCCAGGAAATTACACGCTCCACTTTTGCTCAGAATTCTTTGGGCACAATCTGTTGTATGGCCAACTAATTTTAAGGTGACGGGAAACTGTGAAGAACAAACGTACATTCTATTAACAGTACATATGTCAGCCATTTGATCCTACGCTTAAAATCTGCATGAAGCTTAAAATCCACATTAAGAGCCAGGTGTGGTAGCTCACACCTGTCATCCCAGCGACTCCAGAGGCTGAGGCGAGAGGATCACTTGGGCACAGGAGTTCGAGACTAGCCTGGGCAACATAGCCAGAGGCTATCTCTAAAAAATTGCCCACCCCACCCCTGACCCCCCCAAAAATTAGCCAGTCATGGTGGCATGGGCCTGTAGTCCCAGCTACTCAGGAGCCTGAGGTGGTTCAAGGCTTTTGAGTTCAGGGCTTTTGAAGCTGCAGCTATGATTGTATTCCTGCACTCCAGCCTAGGCGACAGAGCGAGAACTCGTCTCGAAAAAAATAAAAAAAAATCCACATGAAGAGAATAAAATTATTGAATATGAAGAAACCATGAGAGAAAATCTCTTTGGAGATAATTGCTGGAGCGCTATGAAGCACTGAAATGTGACTTATGCATAACACTTCTGTGCACAGGAAATGTGACTGTTGGATTTGGAGGGACAGAGGATTGGAATTTAACTGATCCCTCAGAAATCTAAAGCTGGGAAGTTTTGGTGATTGAGTAGATTTTTCAAAATCAAGAAAAAGAAGGTTTAACGAAGAGTGAAACATGCTTTCATGAAATAATCAGGCGAAGGGTACAGAAGGGTTTTAAATAAACTATAGGTATTCTTTTCTGTGTTCATATTAAGTTACGTTTTTCTAAGAAAATGTCCATTTATCTAAATTTTTTAATTTGTTTAAGTTTGTTAGAAATCTCTTACAGATCATTTTACTCAGTATTGATTCATTTTCATTCTTAGTATCTGAAATTTATTAATAAAAAAGAATTTTAAATGGAAAAGAATACATATGTATTGTATGACATGTCAATAATATGACTTGGATACAGTTATGTAGATAATATTTTTTAAAATGTCAACTTTCTGTTCTAAGATTAAATGAGAATTATTTCCCCCTAATTCTATCCCTAAACTATTTTGTCAGTAAATACTGAATTGTTAAATGCAGTTTTCATGCATCAAAATGATACATTTCATTGTCAAATGTTATTAAAACATTGTTTTAAATCAATTTTAATTTATATACTTGTGTCAACCACTTGATAAATTATTGGACTTGTGTTATTTCATTACTGATTCTAATTGCTTTAGAAATATATTATCTGATTAATTTTCCTTGAGACTATTCAACAGTGTGCATATAGCATCACTATTATTTGTTTTGTGTGTTGTTATTTAGCTTGAAAATAAATCATTATACAATCTTTATACAATTAGATTCCAATCTTAATCATTTCTAAAAACATTTAGAAGTTTCGGGCCTTCAGATGTCTTGGATGTTTCTTCTGGTTGGGCCACTTAATGGTGTAGAAGTGTTTTCACTCATCATGTGTCATTTTATTTATAACCAGGCTCTTAAGACTGTGGCAGTACACTAGGCAGCATTAATAAAGCATGTCTTGGAGCAATGTATTTGTTTTCACACACTGAAATCAATTCACCTTGAAAGTACTGCTCATACAGGATGAATAACTCTGCAGATAAGATCTATCCTATTAGCAATGAAAAAATAGCCTCAGAGAGTTATAAATTTAAAAGAAAGTATGTTTGTTGGTATTCAGTGCCTGTATACATCTTAAACTGGTTTGGCTATTAGTATATTACATGGAGAATGGAGAGTAAGATTTTTTTTTTTGGAGTGTCAGAGAGGCAATCTGGCACTGCCGGACACCAATGCAGGAGAAGTGAGGTTAAATCACCCAGTTCCATCAGTAAGTACACTGAAGGAAGGAACATATGAAATTGTATACATAGAAATTAAGATGCAAAAAAGAGTTTTACACTCAGAAATAATTTAAACGATGTGCAAATAAGATTCAATAAGAATGATTTTTTTCTAGAAGGGAATATGTGTGCAAATGGTGTTCAGAGCAGTTAAGAAGTATTTTATTATTCCTTTTTATAGCCTAAATGGAGCCATGAAGAAAATATCAACATATTTGGTAAGCACTATCTTAATTTGTCAGCTGGAATATTACTGTGTAAACATGCTTAGATAGATCTTTTCTCTCTTCTCCAAAGCAATGTAATAATTTCCCTGATTCCTCTCTCCACTCTTGATTATTTCCCAAAAGGCAATACAATATTTTCTTAAGAGAACTTAACCATAAATTGAATGAAGTTAACATTCAAAGTGTATTTCCATCTTCAGCTCCACTATTAATTAAATCAGTTTGATAATAAAGTCTTGAAATAAATCAAATTTGAAATGAGTACTACATTTCACAGAAAATAAGTTCCATTATGTTCCACAGCAATTAGCCACTGAGCCACCTCATGTTTCTAACCATGTGAAATGTTGTTCTCATTCCCCAATCCTTCATTCAGAGGGAGCATCACAACTGTGTAAATCAGAATTCCTGCTATGTTTCTACAAAACATTCAGAAGTGAAGCCAGAATTGTAATAAACGGTGGCTTACATGGATACAAATACATTTAAAAGTATATTAAAAGTACTCTAATATATCTTCCAAAAGCTGGAGTAAATGATACAAAACATATACTTAAGTACATGTTTTAAATACTGATGATAGATATTGCTGAGCTACTGTCCTAAAGCTTTACATGATTTTAGCAATATATTAGCATATATAACACTTCTTTTTTCATATTTTTTATGAAAATTTTCAGAGGCCAAAGTGAAAATATTTTACAGTGAACATCATTTAATAACCACCTAGACTCTATTATTACTATTATATTACTTCATTTGCTTTGGCACATACTCACCCATCTATTCTTCCTTCCACATATCCATCAATATAACTTATTTTTGTTGTATTTAAAAGTATATATTCACCAAATACTTCATCCTGCATATAATTCATTAAAGCTCAAGTTTTGTTTTCCATTGTAATACGTTCACTTAATTAAATGCACTGTACTTTGACTAATGCATACACACCTGAGTGTCAAGAAAAATCAAGGATCTGAGATTTTATCCTAATTGTAAGATCACAGGTTTCTTGGATGCCGATAGAAAGCATGAAACTCATTTTTCAGAGGAAAAGAATTATTAAATACTTATCACATAGCAATAGCAATAACAATAGCCAGAGTAATATTGCTTGTGCTGGTTCCCTGAGCCAAATTTTCCATATGGAAGGAGGCTAGGTGCTCTTGCACACACAGTGGGTTGCATTACAGCAGAGGAACCCTGCTATGGACTGTATATTTGTCCTCTCAAAATTTATACATTAAAATTTTATCCCCCTAAGTGATAAGAGATAAGGTCTTAGGAGGTGATTGGGTCACACATGAATGGAATCACTGCTCTTATCCAAAGACAAAAGAGAACTTGCTTTCTCTCTCTTTGTTCTCTGCCTTGTGAGGAAATAACAATAGGAGAGCTATCTGGAAACCAGGAAATAGGTACTCACTGGACACTGGATCTGCTGGCACCTTGATCTTGCCTCTAAGCCTCCAAAGCTTTGAGAAATAAATATTTACTGTTTAAGCCAACCAGTCTATGGTACATTTGTTATAGTGCCCAAATTGACTGAGACAAACCCTGAGCTTAGGAAACCTCAAACTTTTAAAGGGGCTGCTAGTGAACTATTGCCAATCTTTGCCAGAAATGGAGACATTATTATGCTGGACAGCAAACAAATCTGCTCTCTTTCCTGGAGAGAGGTATTATCTGTATTGTCTAAGGATGTTTGCTCTACATACATCCTTTTATGGAACAAAAACATCATCCACACCTTTATTTAGAAAGCAAGTGATGTTCCTTATAATACTGAACCCTTGTTTCTTTACTGTGTTGACTTTTAATGAATTTTCTTCTCTGTATGACACTTGTTAATCATTCTGATTAACCTGACCAACACTATCTAAGTTAAAAACCTTTAGATTTATTTTATGTACTATTTAATTAAGTCTATATCAACAGGTCTAAAAATAGTAAGACTAGTCCAAATTTCAGTTATCTATGACCCTTGGAACCCCAGGGGTGGGGATCCCATAAATAATCACAATATGCCTTAGAAGGCTAGGCACCTATTCCTTATTTCTCTGTGGACTTTTCCACTTTGCCCAAGGCAGTAATCCAGGTACAACAGTATATGTTAGTGATTACACAGACTTCAACTTAGCCCACAAAGTGTAAGTATAGGGTACTTCCATTATCTTAACTACTCTGGCCAGCAAGTTGAAGATGATCTTAGTGCCTTCCAGGGTGAGATGATTTTCTATTAAAATCATTCAGGTCTTTTTATGATCATTCCTTAAGTGCAAGTAACCTTGCTTGGTGAAGAAGACAAGTAAAATCATGGATTTCACAAAAGAGGTACAATTGTAAAGATGTAAAAATAGTATCTTTGGAAATAAAGTTTTTGCAATTTTTTGGAGTCTCAGGTAGGACTTACATCATCATGAGGCAAAGGTTAACAGTGCTTCCAGTTGATAATACCAGCTCATCGGCACACCTTAGGGCTCACAGTCTAGTTCAAATAATTGAGGCTAGCCCTATTTTCCTGGAGGAATTGCTTGAGGGAAGTCAGCCCAACCTGTCCTGGTTGTCAATTAGATCACATTCCTCTGCCTCAAGTAAAGATTGAAATTGTGATTGGGGAAAGTATCCAGAGGTGTTGATTGGTATTGTCCATGGGAGATGCAGCTGCTGGTACCATTTTCTACTATTTCAGATAGGCTTCTTTATAAGATTAATGAAAATATCATACAAATTGTGACTGAGTTCCTCAGCAACCTGAGGTTCCACAGCACACTCAGCTTTCTCCTCAAAGTGACTGAGTTTGGAATATTGGAGGAAGAAAGGTTAAGATAATTTATAAGTTACAAAGGATCTGTGCTTTTAAAAAAAAATCTTGATTTTTAAAATCTTATTATTGATTTGTAAAAAATAAAAAAAATAACTTTACATAGAATCCCGTTAGTCAAATAAGGAGATTTGCATATACTTCCTCCAAATGTGTGCATCTTAGCTTTTCATTAATTTAGCAATGTATTTCAAATTGCAAACATTTCTAATTTTGAAGTAAATGTTATCAATTCTTTTTATAATGATTCATTGATTTTGAGTCATAATTAGGAAATATTCACCTAAACCAATGTCTTAAATATTTTCCACATATTTTATTCTAAAAGTATGAAAAAAGATTTTAGCTTTTATTTCTATGATCTATGTCAATTTTTTTTTTTCTGTATCATGTCAGGTAAGATTTAAGATTTTTTTTTTACTCCATATGACATATAGATATTCTACTATCACTTATTGAAAAGACTTTCTTTTCCCAATTGAACTACATCAACAACTCTGTGAACAAATGATCATATGACTGTGCATGTATTTCTGGGCTATTTATCCTTTGTGTAGTCAACCACTCCTCATTTTCTTCCTCCATACTAACTCCTGTTAAACAGCATCTGTTTGACATTACTATAGTTTTCTTTTTCCATAATATCAATAAATGAAATCATGTAATATATTAACCGTAAAGACTGACTTGTTCACATTAGCGAAATGAATTTAAAATTCATCCATGTTATTGAAAGAATGGTCTTGCTAACGGGCTAACAAGAAAATAAATTTCTAACTGGTAGCCACTTAGAGTAGCACAAACCTTGCCTCTAAGGTTAGTAACATGAATATCTCTCCTACAGAGAGATGTTTACCTAGCAATTAAAAGAAGCTGAGCAGACAAAAGCAGGTATAAATCCTCATTAACGTTTGTCAGAGCTGGTCAATTCATATTCCAAAAGGAAAGAAAGTTTCTGGGAGAGGGGAGGAAAAGGTAGACTATCTGATGGGCCCTCAACAAAATTCACTGCCTGTAAAAAGGTTTTTTTGAATATTGTTTAAGCAGCCTTGAAAAAGTTTCTGAGCAGATAATAGGAACGTGAACTTCCCCCACTTCCTTAAAGAAGAGACAGTACCAGATGCCTCCCACTATCAAGAAGAAAGAAGAAACTAATTTCTACTATCAATCTGCTAAGTGAGAAACAGAAAAAGCCAACGCAGCATTTTCTCAGCTGTCTTCAGCTAAGAAGACCCTGCCCTAATAAGAAGTCAGAGTCCGTTGGCTTCGGGGCCAATGTCTCTCTTTATTTCTGGTGCTGTGTCTTCTCTGTCTTTGGAGAGAGAGTAAATAAAACTTTCCTCTTCTGTCTATTCTAAACTTTGAGAACTCTTTCTCTCCTGCATATGGACTTCACACCCTAACAGCTGTGTGAATTAGTTGCTTATTCTTTTCATATTACTGAATACATTGTGTGGATATAAAACATTTTGTTTACTCATTTACTTGTTTAAGAACATTTTGGTTGCTCTCAGGTTTTAACACGTATGAATTAAGCTGCTATAAATATTTAAAAGCAATGTTTTTTTTTTTTTGTGAGAACATGTTTTCAAATTACTTGAATAAATACCAGACAGTGGAATTGCTGTGTCTATATTCTACTTTATGAAAAATTACCAAATTTTTGTACAACGAGGCTTCATTATTTTTCAATTCCAACAGCAATAAATGAGACTCCTTCCTTGTAACTCGGCATCTTCACCAGCATTCGGTATTGTCAGTTTTGGGGCTTTAGACTTCCAATATGTTTTAGACTTCTCTATCTAGTGAGCGGTATTGCACTGTTATTTTACAACAATGATGAGTGATGTTAAGGAACTTTTCATGTGTGTATTTACAATCTATATGCTTCTTTGTTGGAGTGGCAGTCCTTTTTTTTCATTGCTTCAATGGATTATTCATTCTTTGTGTTGAGTTTTAAGTGTTATTAATAATTATATGTTTGGCATCCAAGTTCCTTATCAGATGTATAGTTCGAAAATATTTTGTCCTAGTCTGTGGCTTGTCTTTTCATTTTCTTAACAACATCATTCACAGAGGAGAAGTTTTTAATTTTGATTAATTCCAATTTATGATTTTTTCTCAAATCATACTTATGGTTTTATATCAAAAAATTTAGTGCCAAACCAAGTTCACATTATTTTACTCTGTATTTTCTTCCTTTAAATTTTCTATTTAAGCTCTGAGTTATATTTTTACACAAATCTTATACAATTATAATTTTTGAATGAAGTGTGTGGTATGCATTGAGCTTCAATTATTTTTCTGATATGGATATCCAATTTTCCAGCACCATTTTTAAAAACATTATTTTTTTTCCATCGAGTTGCTTTTACACATATGTCAAATGTCAGTTGGATATATTTGTGTGGGTCTACTTATGGGTTCTCTATTTTGTTTCATTGGTCTGTTTATACTTTTCATATATTATATTGCTTTGATTACTTTAGCATTATGGTAAGTATTAAAATTGGAAAATTCGAGTCCTCTATCTCTGTTCTTTTTTATTCGGCATTTTAAATTCTATTTATTTTTTCTACATAAATTTTAAAATTGGTTTATAGATATAGACAAGAAAGTTTATAAGAATTTCTATAAGTAAATTTGTAAATGGATGAACTTACAGTTTACTAATACTAGTCTTGTAATATACTTGAACATGCTATACATATCCATTAATTTAAATTGTTTTAATTCTTTTATAACTTTTGTGTAGTTTTGCACATTTATATCAAGCACATGTTTCATTGGAATTATATATAATTACTTCAGTGTCCTGAGAAGGAATTGCAAAATGCATTTTATTAATACTCGGATTCAAATTACTTAATATTGGTATATGGAAATACAATTTACTTTTGTATATTGACCTTGTAGTTTGAGACAAGGTAAATTTACTTAGTTCTAGGGTTTTTTTTTTTCCTTATTTTTTTGTATATTCTTCATAACCAATCACATTGTGCACAAATACAGTTTTATGTATTTCTTTCTACTGTGTGTGCATGTCTTTTATTTATTTTTCTTTATTTATAGCATTACCTATGCTTTCAGGATGATATTGAATAGGAATGAGAAGAGATGACATCTTTTCCTTGTTACCTACTCTTAGGGAGGAAACATCCAGTCTTTTACCATTAACGATAATGTTAAATGTAAGTTTCCCGTAGAACATCTTCATTAGAATAAGAAAGTTCTCTTTAATTCCTAGTTTGTTGAGGTTTTTTTTTTTTTAATCATGAATAGATGCCGAATTTTGCCTAAATTTTTCCCTCACATATAAATGTAACTGTACTTTTCCTCATTCAGTTCGTTAAAGTGGTGAATCTCATTGACTGATTTTTGAATGTTGACAGTTTCTGTCTTTTAAACAGTAAATTTAGCTTGCTCATGTTTAAAATGATTACAGGTATAGTTAGAACATAATCTGCCATCTTGCAAGCTGTTTTCTATTCTTTTTATTTTTTTGTTGTTACATTGTCTTCTAATTCTGCCTACTCTCATCCAATTGATTTCCTTAGGATTCTACCTTGTCTCATCTATTTAAATATCATAATTACATTTTTAAAACTTTATAAAACTAGATTTTACAGTAGTGTGTACAGAATCATCAAAGTCAAAATTCGAATATTTCTTTTTTTTTGCTTCGTGTGTAGTGTAAGGTCCTTACACCACTATATTCCCTATTTTTCCTTCCAATCTCTTGTCACTTTTGTTTTTACATACCCAAAATACCCAAATGTTTTGTAAATACCCAAAATATTTTTACTGTTGTTGCTTTAAACATCCTGTTATCTTTTATAGAACATAAAGTAAGAAGATTCCCTTCATTTATTCCATTTCTGATTTTGTTCATTTCTTACTTTTCCAGTTTCTGATCTATAAAATTTGCCTTCTGCCTGAAAAACTTTTTAATATTTGCTGAGAAGGTTTCCTAGCAATTAATTGCCCCAATGTTTTTGTTTTTCTAGGAAAGTCTTAATTTTTCCTTTACTTTTGAAGGATATTTTTACTGGATATGGAATTTGGGGTTGGCATACTTAGTTTCTTCTTTTAACACTTTAAAGGTATCACTTCACAGTGTTCTTGCTTATGTGATTTTTGATAAGAAGTTGGCTGTAATTCTAATTCTTGTCCCGCCATAGTTGAGATGTCTTTTTTTTTTCTTCTCCCTCCTGTGGCCTTTAAGGTTTTGTCTTTACCTTTGATTTTAGCAGTTTGGATATGATATACCAAGGTGTGTGTGTGTGTGTGTGTGTGTGTGTGTGTGTGTGTGTGTGTGTGTGTGTGT
>RJWJ010040307.1:0-14029 GCA_004363605.1 Indri indri
GGGCATGCTAGTAGCTTTGACCTGGGCAGTGCAAAGACAATTTATGTAACCAAAGCGTACTGTAATATTCTGAAATTAAAAAAAAAAGAATCTTTACATGGTCAAGTATTGCAGAAAGTTTCTGCTGAAATATATGCTAAGCCATTTTGCATTTTTTTTTATCAGGCAGAAATGTTCAATTGGCTTTCTCTTTGTGAAGCCATCTCTATTATTTCCGCTCTTTTTAGTTCTGATTAAATTATCTCTGTGTGCAGTGCTGGCCTGGAGCTCTCCAGGTGGCCTGTTATTTACATATCTTGTGTCACTGGAAAGGCAGAAAGCAGAACGGATGTTTCCTACAGAACAAGGACTGTATCTCGGCCAGGTTTTGGAGTTGGGACACAACACAGACAAATGCAGGCACAGAAAACAGCAGGGCAGCCAAAACAATCCATCACAAACCTATGACTTTTACACTGGAGACATTGGGGCTGTTCCCCTCACACCTTTATCAAACAGTTATGCATAAAATCAGACCAAATATGAGGAGCTATGGTGAGGAGGCTGAGAGTCGTGAGATTTGATGACTAAGGAAAGAAAGAGAAAGAAGAGGGAAGACAGTCTCTGAAAGAAATATTAAAACAAAGAAGTCTAGAAGCATTCAGGTTTGCTGAAACAGCCCTCCACAGGGGATGGTGACTCGAGGACCATCGCTGCACCAATGACTACTTCAGTCCTCTTACATGGTAATCAGGACCACAAACAAAATGAGTTGCACAATGTTGCTGTCTTTTTTTTTTTTTTTTTTTTGAGACAAAGTCTCCCTGCATCACCCAGGCTGGAGTGCAGTGGTGTCATCATAGCTCACAGCAACCTCAAATTCCTGGGCTCAAGTGATCCTCCCGCCTCAGCCTCCCAAGTAGCTGGGACTACAGGTGCATGCTGCAATGCCCAGCCGATTTTTCTATTTTTGGTAGAGACAGGGTCTCGCTCTTGCTCAGACTGGTCTCAAACTCCTGAGCTCAAGTGATCCTCCCACCTCGGCCTCCCAGAGTGCTAGGATTACAGGTGTGAGCCGCCATGCCCAGCCTTGCTGTCTTCTTTTTAAGAATGGAAAGTAGAAAAGACACATTGGGAGCTTGGAAGAGCTCCCAACGGCCAAATCTGGGACAACTGAACCAACGAAATAAGTCATAGTAGTAAAGGATTATACCCATACAAAATGTTATTATTCATGAGCCTATATGGATGCAAATAATTTTCTAAATAAATAAATGAGGGAGTAAGGACAGTGCCCCAGGACAGCAGAGCTCCAGTGCATAAATGTAGAAGGAATGGTGGAATGGGAAGTGACGATGATTATTTCAGGCAAGAGTTGCCCACAGAGGCTGAAATAAGTGGTGAACAGTAGAATGAGAAGCAGGATATTCGTATAGTCTTAAAGGATCTCACCCCAAGGCAGTTACTAGTTGCAAAGGAAAAAAAAATGGTAGCTCCAACACAGCAACCCAGTGAGCACCACCTTAACCAAGTGACCAAAGTTATCACCAATAATAAGATGTCTTAACATCATTGATGGCATGATGCTCTAAGAAGGACCCAACATCATGTGTGTGGTATTTCAGCCAAAAATGCATAACCTCAATCTAATCTGATGAGAAAAAATCAGGTGAACATATAAATTCAAGGATATTCTGCAAAAGAATTGTCCTGTATCCTTCAAAAAATTCAAGATTAAAAAGGACAAAAACTGAGGATATGTCCCAGATAGAAGTAGAAATATGGCAATGAATAGAACGTGTGGTCCTGGAGGGACATTAAGACAGAATAACAACGTTAATGGGACAATCAAAGAAATCTGAATGTCTGTAGATTAGTTCACAGTGTGATAGCAACATTAATTCCCCACTTTCAATAATTTTCCTGTGGTTATTTGAGACACTAATGTTTGGGGAAGCGAAGCGAAAGAAAAACAAGAATTCTCTGTGCCAATTTTTGGAAGTTTTTCTTAAATCTGAAATGATTTTAAAATGCAAAGGGTTAAAAATAATAAAAAGTGTACAAATACCTATGACAAAATAATAATAATAGTTGGAGAGAAGGAAGCAACACATTTAGAAATATTCATGCCATTTCTGATCCATAAGGAAGATTCAAGAAATGTTGCTGTGACTATATACTTATGCCACTTTCTAAAAGATGTGCATAATTTAACAAATATTCACTTGCTTTGCCAGAAACATATGTACTTTTTCATCAGTCAGAATCCGAATCATACTTTTATACCCATTTCAATCTTTGTCTATTTCATAGTCTTCCCTACTTTCCCCAACATGTAGGTTATTTTTGTCGTTCAACCCTTCATCATTCTATGTTGCATCCTCAGGCACACTTAGCTTGTTCTATTTAAATATCTTGGGGTAGAAGTAAGTCGTGATATTTTCCAAATGCCATTCCATCCATAGGCTCCCCAGCAGGATTCTTCATGAAATATCTCTCATCCTAGGAATGTTTTAGAGCCCCTGGCACAGGCAGGGGGCATGTTTCTTGCAGTACATAATGAGTACTGTTTCCAAACCCAAACGGGGGTTTCAGCCTAGTTCAGGTCCCTTCCCACAAAGAAAGCCAATGACTGAGACAAAAAGGATTGCCAAGGAAGAAAGGGAATTTATTACAGTTGGCACCAGCCAGGAGATGGGAGAACTGTCTCAAATCCACCTCCCTGACCAACTGAGGGTAGGGATTTTTATAAGGGGATTGGGACAGGAGTTGTGTGCATCGGGACAGGTAGTATTGAAAGCAGTGCATGCAGAAGGTCTAATTCAGAAGTCACAGGTGAGGGATGAATGGTGAGTCTCAGTGTTGCTAATCTGCAAAGAATCTGCCATTTCTGAGAAACAGCTCAAACGATAAAAAGGTTGCTAAACAGAAAGACTACAATGTTCTGGTCATCAAGGCCTATGGTGTGGGAATGCAAAGCATAATAAGGCTACGAGGAAAACATATATGAGGGGCAGGGGGTCATTCGGTGTTTGTTTGTGGAGCCAATTTCAGTACCATGGACAGTTCTATGACCACTACCTGGTTGCTACTTAAGCTACTCATGAACTACCATCAAATCATTTATTTTGCGTGTATGTGTGTGTGTGTTCATAAAAGACACTATTTTAATTTTGTTTAGGAAATGGCTTTTTAAATTTATTTCAGAATATTATGGGGGTACAAACATTTTGGTTACATAAATTGCTTTTGTACCATTTGAGTCAAAGTTATAAGTGTACCCATCCCCCAGATAGTGTGCATTGTACCCGTTAGGTGTGAATTTACCCATCCCCTCCTCCCCTTCCTACCTGCTTGATTTCTGATGAATGTTATTTCCATATTGCACATGAGTGTTGTTTTATTAGTTCCAATTTGATGATGAGTATATGTGATGTTTGTTTTTCCATTCTCGTGATACTTTACTTAGAAGAATGGTCTCCAGCTCTATCCAGGATAATACAAGAGACATTAGTTCATCATTTTTTGTGGCTGAGTAATACTCCATGGTATACACATGAAACAATGAACTTAAACAGAACTCTAGAACAAATGGGCCTAACAGACATTTACAGAACATTCTACTCCAAAACCCCTGAATATATATTCTTCTCGTCAACTCATGGAACATTCTCTAATATTCCATTATTAGAGAATAATAATGGAATCACATCCTAGGACACAAAACACATCTCAACAAATTTGAAATGATAGAAATTATACCATGCTTCTTCTCAGACCAGAGTGGAATAAAATTAGACATCAACTCCAACAGAAACGGGCATCTCTACACAAAGTCATGGAAATTAAACAACCTACTGCTGAATGATAGTTGGGTCAAGGAGGAAATTAAGATGGAAATCAAAAGATTCTTTGAACTAAATGATAAAGGGGACACAAAGTTATCAAAATCTGTGGAATACAGCTAAACCCGTCCTGAGAGGAAAGTTCATAGCCATAAATGCCTACATCCAAAAAACGGAAAGATCACAAATCACTTACATAAAGAGTCATCTCCTTTATGAAGGTCACATCAACAGTGATGTCCTGGTTACTATATCATCTCTCTAACAAGGAGAGGATGGGGCTCTGGCTCAGAATTTTTTTTTAAGAAGAAGCGGTAGTCAAGGTGGCATTAGCCTAAGACAAAAGGAGAGAGGTATTCCAGGGACTAGAGTCTGGGGACAAAAGTTTCTAGGTGTTTCATGAGTCTATTTTAGGAAACATTTTTCCTATGCATTGGTTTTTTCAACACCAGTGTTATGCTGAAAGCAACCCACGAAAAGAAAACTACCTTTAGCCAACCAGCAAGTAAGAAAGGGGCATTTTCTTTTCAAATAGGTAGAGGACAAAGTTAACACCCTAGAAAGATAATCACCAACCCCACACCAGCAGGTAGTCTTCCTAATTTTTACTTCTTCCATTAACTTTTTCATTATTTCCACTTGGCCTGGGCTCCTTGAAGTGATTGGAAATTGAAAAAAAAAAAGGGAGGAAGGACAGAAAAGAAGCTTCCTCAGCTGCAAAGATGAAAAAAAAAAATTTTTTTTTTAAAAGGGAACCACTGCATTTGCCAAATGGCAGTCCCTCCTTCTGCAGGGAGGTAAGGTTCCAAATTTTCTTGGCAGGTGTACAACTTGTTTATGGGATTGCACCAGATACCTGAAATGTGTGCAGCAGGGTCTCTGATATCTTCCCGTTGATGGCACTGCTTCCTGACGGGGGCAGGCTGCAAATGGGTTTCACCACATCCCACTAGATTCCCTACTCATCTCCCAGCGATAAGGCTAATTGTGATAAACATCCTCGCACACTGTGCAGAAGGTGTGAATAAAGAGTGCTATGTTTATAGCACCGCCATTCCGTGTTGCTGCGTGAACACATAAACACTTAACTCTGGGAGCACGGGCAGCCAAACTTTGCTCCGTTGAATTTCTCGGTTTTATTCCTACACCGAAAGCAGAACCATATGTCGTGGCAAAAGCTCTTCTCTCTAAGTTGGCAGCCTACCTGCTTGCCATTTGGAATCAAAATCTAAATGGGCTGGGAAACTACATGGGTTCCTTCACACTCAACACAACACTGACAAATTGTGAGTGTGTAAGGGTGATCACACCATATTTTATGCCCTCCTTACCCCAAAAGCTGGTTTTCCAGTGTCCTGTAGTAACTTTGCATCTGATGAAGAAACATGGATAATCTAAATTTCCAGGTAGCACAGTATTATGGACAATGTACTCAAAGGAATATGGCTTCATAAAGAAAATTAGGATGCAGAAAAATAAAGATGTTCTCTCTGTGCCACTCAATAGTGAAGGAATCTATTCTATGGAAACAGCTGGAAATATTTCTCAGTGGAGAGCTTTTGTTTTGAGGAAATCCAGACAAGAGGGTGCCACCTACATCCTGACTGTCACACACATGGGGCAAGTCCTGGGGCAGAGAGAAGGAGGGTGGAAAATACAGACTGAAAATTTGATCACGAAGATATGAAGAATAACATTCTGTACAAAATTTTCTGAGTTTTGGTTCTCACAGAAGCAGACCCTGAGATTCTATGGCAAGTCATTATTTGAGAGAGGAGCCCATGAAACACCAGCAGGAGAATGTATTCTTTTCCTAAGGCTGTTGTACCAAAGTACCCCAAACTTAAGTGTCTTAAAGCAACAGAAATTTGTTCTCTCCCAGTGTTGGAGATGAGAAGTCTGAAATCAAGGCATGGACAAGGTTGTACACCCTCCAGAGGTTCCAGGGGAGGCTCCTTTCTGCCTCTTCCAGCTCCTGGGGGCTCCCTGGGCTTGTGGCCACGTCACTCTAGTCTCTGCCTCCATCTCCACGTGGCTTCTCCTCTGTGTCTGCATCTCCTCTGCTGTCTCTTTCAGGGAAACTTGTCTGGATCTAGAGCCCACCCAATTCACTAGGACCTTATCTTAATTAATTGCACCTGCAAAGACTATTTCTGAAAAGATACCATTCTGAGGTTTTGTGTGACCATGGATTTTGAAGGATGCAATCCAACCCACAGGAGAGAGATGGGGAGGAAGTGAGAAAAGGGAAGGCAGCTATTGTAGGATATGCTATTAAACAAATTGCCCAGTGTGGGCAGCTAGAGCTTACTTCCCCTGGAACACTATAGAAACTCATGTCCAACAAAACACCTAAAAATTCCTACACAGGTGAGGGAGCTCAGATATGTACACACCAATTCTCATAAGGCATTAGTTGAATATTGCTCCTAGCAGACATAAATTCCCCACCACACATGCAGCAAAGTAGATTCCAACATGAGAGGTAGCACTCTAAGGTTTGGAAGTTGTTCTTGACTCCCTGAAATAGCAGTGATCACAGGAGTGAGGTCAAGACACCAACACATTCACGATATAATCATCTATCATCTGGTCCCTGACCAACCTGCTAGCATCACTTGCCATGACTCCCAAAACCAACCTGCAATTTCCCTAACTCATGGTGCACTCTGTCCTCTGAGTGTGTATCAGTCTTCCATGCTGTGTAACAAATCACCCAGAAATAGTGGCTTAAAACTACACACATAGAATAGCTCATGGTTTCTGGAGGTCAGACATCTGAGCACAGCTGATCTGCTTCTCTGTTAAGGATCTCAAAAGGCTTCACTCGGGAGTTGTTTCGAGTTAATCAGGACCAGAGGGTGCCACCTACTTCCTGAATGTTCTGCAAACTGAGAAAGTTCCACTGGGTGGGCTGCATTCTCATCAGGAAACTTGACTAGAGTTCCTTCAGACCTTTGACAGAATCCACTTCCTTATAGCTTAAGAATCCGTGACAACTTGCTTCTTCAGAGACATAAAGTGTCTGCTACATCAAGTCTCTGCCTTCCAGGAAGCCCTGGATCCTCTTTTAAAGGACTCACTTGGTTCAAGTCAGGCTTGCCTTATCTTAAAGTCCAATGATTGGGGACCTTCACTTCACCTCTGCCACATAAAGTGACATAATCCAGGGAGTGATGTGTGATCACCTTTGCTATATAACATAACCTAATCAACACAGGGGCATCCTACCATCTTTGCCATATTATACTGCTCAGAAGAAAATGAGAGTTTCCTTTTCACTTAAGAAAAGATTGTGCAAGTGTGACTCGTTGGGAGTTACACCAAGGCAAGCACCACAGGGCTACACCACCTGATCCCTCACCTGCAAGACCCTTCCTCCCCTCTGAATTCATCAGCTCGATCCATTTCCACTAGTTCACTGGGCTTTCAAGAGTCACACTCCTTTATCCAAAAAATCTCAAAACACAAATGCTGGTGTGGATGTGGAGAGATAGGAACACTCATACACTGCTGGTGGGACTACAGACTAGTACAACATCTGTGGAAAGGAGTATGGAGATACCTCAAAGAGCTAAAGGTAGAACTACCAATGGATCCAGCAATCCCACTACTGGGCATCTACCCAAAGGAAAAAAAGACATTATATAAAAACGACATCTGCACTAGAATATTTATAGCAGCACAATTCACAATCGCAAAGATGAGGAAACAACCCAAGTGCCCATCAATCCATGAGTGCATTAATAAAATGTGGTATATGTACACGTGAAGTACTATTCAGCTGTAAGAAAAAAATGGTGATCTAGCACCTCTCATATTATCCTGGATGGAACTGGAGCCCATTCTACTAAATGAAGTATCCCAAGAATGGAAAAACAAGCACCACATGTACTCACCATCAAATTGGTACTAATTGATCAACACTTATGTGCACATATGGAAACAGCATTAATCAGAAATCAAGCAGGTGGGAGGGGGGAGGAGTGGATGGGTAAATTCACACCTAACGGGTGTGGTGTACACATTCTGGGGGATGGTCACTCTTGCAGCTCTGACTCAGGTGGTGCAAAGGCAATATATGTAACCAAAGTGTTTGTACCCCTGTAATATTCTGAAATAAAAAAAAAAGATTCACGCACCTGGAGTTTTAACAGAGCAACATTGGCCCCACCTAGTTGAGATATTCCTTTCTGTGCTCTTGCTGTATCCTGACAGAACAAAGAAAGAACAGAGACTCAATAATCTTGCATCTCAGAAATGCTGAGGGCAGGGAAGGCAAGATTGAAGGAACGGCAGAGAATGGCTTTTATGTAAACATAAGCAAAATTCCAAATGGGGTTACAGCCTTTTGGGCCATGGAATCTATCACATTGCCCCATAAGCATCTATGCCACAGAGATTCAGGTTTTCTTTGCTTCACAGTTAATGCTACAGGATACTCTGGCAGTGTAATTACTCTCTGCACTTGAGAATTAAGTGAGCAAGCTCTTTAGCCTAAAGGGAAGAACGTTTTAGAGCAAAGAGTCCCAGCCTAAGAATAACATGACCTATTTTCCCATCCCAGTTAAACCACAGCTGTCACAGATCAGTGGCAAATGAATCCCCAATTCCCAATTAGAAAATGGTGCTTTGGAACTCAGCTTGGTGGCTTCCTGACACATTAAACATTGAGTTGTCGTGTGACCCAGTGATTCCATCCCTCGGTATCTACTCATGAAAAATAAAAACATTTGTGTACACATGCCAAAAAAAAGCATGTGCATGAATATTAACAGCAGTATTCATCAGAATAGCCGAAAATTAGAAGCAATACAATGGCCATCAAGTGTAGAATAGGTAAACAACATATGCCATATCCATACAATGGAATATTATGCAGCTATAGAAAGGAATGAAGTACATGACTGATTTTTCTTGACTCTCTTTTAATGAAGTGAAACTATTCGCCTTTATGCAAATGGATGGCTTAACTTCACAGTGAAGGTTTGTTTCAACTTGAGCAAAAAAATGCAGAGATCCGAGCTCCAGCTTTTGCTCACAGACATTCACTGTCAATCATCCTCCCTGTGGCACCAGCACAGGGGGAAGGCCCACAGCAGGGCTGGAGCCAGGGTTTCCAGGTGTTGTGTGGAGGATCCAGCTGCAGAGGGACCCGGTGGAGCACCTGCTGGTGCACCTCCACCACCTGCTGGACTGTGCCCACCACCTGGTAGAACAAGGGCTCCATGGCTGGTGTGAGGACGTGGCTCTCGGAAGGGTCTCTGGAGAGATCAAAGAGCAAAGGTGGATGGTGATGGGTTACTTTCTGCCCGAAGCATGGGCAGACCCCTCTCCCGTAGCAGGCACCGACTCCTGCTGGCTGGAACCCCGGAGTCATGTAGTGGACTTTCCATACTGTTCCTCCCAGGGGAAGGGCAAGAATTGCTGAGAGTTGCCAGAGAGAAATAAAGTGCATTTCTCCAGAGTTATTAGGAATAGCTAAAAGGGAGAAGCAACCCAAGTGTCCATGGATGGATAAAGGATAAACAGAATGTCTTCCACCCACATAATGGAATCGTGTTCAGCCAGGAACAGGAATGAAACCCTAATACATGCTACAACATGCATGAACCTTGGAAACAGGGTGCTCAGTGAAATAAGACTCTCATAAAAGATTACATTTTGTGTGGTCCCATTCACAGGAAACACCCCAAACAGGCAAATCCATACAGACAGAAAGCAGACTCGGGGTTGGCCAGGCCTGGGGTGTGGGGATGTGGGAATGATCCCTTCACGGGTTTGGAGTTTTCTTGGGGGCAGGGGAGTGAAAACATTTTAAAATTAAATAGTGGTGATAGATTCCTAGCCCTGTCCATAGTCTACAAATGACTGAATTGTTCAGTCTTTATGTCTTCTGTATTTTCTTTGTTTTTAAATTTTTATTTCTTTATTTGGTGAACAAGTTGATTCTCTTTCTTAAATTTTTTTAAAAGTATTAATTTATGTTTTCTTAACTGACACATAATAATTGCCCCTACTTATGGAGTGCATAGTGATGTTGTAATACATCAAATATATAGTGATCCGATCAGGGTAATGAGCACACCCACCCTCTCAAACATGTATCGTTTCTTTGTGTCAGGAATGTTCAGTATCTCCCTTAAATGAATGAGCTGTATGTGGCGTGAGTTATATCTCGGAAAAGCTGTTCTGGTTTTGTTCATTTGTTTGTTTCTCCAACTCTTCACCTATCCTTGCACCCACATCCTTGAAGAAGTGAATTTCCAAATCCTCCCATGGCAAGATCGAGTCTGTATCCCTAACTATTTCAAATAGGCCTTTCCTGTCCTTGGGTTGGCGAGAGAATGTGATATTATGCCCATCCCAAGCCTAAAAGTCAAGAAATCTTACACTTCTGTTCTCTCTTGAAGTGGCCCAGCCAACACTGACACGCATCCCTAAAAAAAATCCAACTTCCATACTGACAGAGACAACCACCCTAAACCAGCCAACCCCAGCTAAAGTGCCAGCTGACCCTTGATGTAGGAACAAAAGCAACTCTGCCAAGCACAGCTGACCTACAGACTCCTGAGCAATAATAAATAGTTGTTATTCTAAACCACTAAACTGTGCCATTTGTTACACAGACATAGCTGACTGACATACTTTCCAGCCTCCTTCAACTTCCTCATTTCCAAACTGAGAATAATAATACTAGACTTCTTAATTTTGTTGTTTTCTCCTTTCTTATTCCTTAGCTGTCAAAAGGATTCAATCTGTGGTCCCCAACCCCCAGGCCACAGACCAGTACCAGTCCATAACCTGTTAGGAACTGGGCTGCACAGCAGGATGTGAGCAGCAGGTGAGTGAGTGAAGCTTCACCTGTGTTTACAGCCTCTCGCCATCACTCACATCATTGCATAAGTTCCACCTCCTGTCAGATCAGCAGCGGCATTATATTCTCATAGGAGCGCAAACCCTACTGTAAACTGCACAAGCGAGGGATCTAGTTTGCCCACTCCTTATGAGAATCTAATGCCTGATGATCTGAAGCGGAGCTGAGGTGGTGATGCTAGCCCTGGGGAGCAGCTGCAAATACAGGTTATCATTAGCAGAGAGGTTTGACTGCACAATAAATGCAATGTGCTTGAATCATCCCCAAACCGCCCCCCAGTCCCTGTCTGTGGAAAAATTGTCTTCCATGAAACCAATCCCTGGTGGCAAAAAGGTTGGGGACTGCAGCATTAAACTAAAAATTGCCATAGAAGTGATTTGTCAATATTTTAAAGATTTCAATGAATGTTCCTTTGTTGTATTCTCACACCAGCGAGCCTGTTGTTCCATTGTAGTCTATCAGAGAAAAAACAGCAGCATTCGTTTTCCATTCGCTGCCTTTTTATTGTCTTCCTCTGACCTATGGCACCCTTGCCTCAAATTCAACCAATTCCCCATTCGTATTTGACATACAGCCAGCCCTCTATATCCGTGAGCTCCATGTCCATGAATTCAACCAACCTTGGATCAAAAATATTTGGGGAAAAGAAGAGAATCTGCACAGAACACATACAGACACTTTCTTCTTTTCTTTACTTCCTGAACGATACAGTATAACAACTATTTATGTGGCATTTACATTGTATCAGGTATGTAAGTAATTTAGAGATGATTTAAAGTATACAGAAGGATGTCAGTAGGTTACATGCAAATGCCACACCATTTTATATAAAGGATTTCAGCATCTGAGGATTTTGGTATCTGCGGGGGATCCTCGAACTAATCTCCCACGGTTACCAAGGAATAACTCTATAAAAGAAATCAGACATAAAGGAATAAATTATGTTTTAACTGCATGCCAAGATTGGAACCTGGCAAATACATATGTGATATGAATAGTGCCATTTATTGTTATTGATAGTAATGATTGGTCCCGTATTGAAGAATTGCTTACCATTTCACATAAGCGAGTTTTATCTTCTCAGTTACATTCAATTTCTCTAGTCTGTCTTTCACAATTCCCTGAAGGGTGTCAGTACACGAACATGCTGGGATAAACACTTGCTGTTTTTAACCAAACACGGAGATGCTTAACCGTATTTGAGATAGACCAAGCATAACTGGGAAATAAGTTACTGGAATTCAAATGAAAGACCAGTTAATTCCTGTAATTTGTTTTACCTCTAAAACCACAATATGGGGGCATGTGGCTATTTTGAAAAGTAAATAATAGAATGGAATTAAAAACACAGTAGTAAGTTAGGGGGTTGGTTATAGAAGGATGACAGGTAGATCCTTGTGATGCACCTGTCCTGTTTCTTGGTGATTACCTGAGTCTACCGGTGATAAAACTCTAAAAAGACAAACACGCACAAACACATACGAATGAGGACAAGTAAAACTGGTGAAATCTGAATAAGGTCCTTGTATTTAATGGCGTCAAATGTTCTGGTTGTGAAATTGTACAAAAGCGAAGCAAGACATTACCATTGAGGGAAACTGGGTGAATGACATAGATGATCTCTGTGTATCATTTCCTACAACTGAATGTGAATCTACAATTGTCTCGCAATTTTAAAAAAAGTTTAATTTTTAAAAAGTAATCACCCACTGTGCATTATATCTATGTACTAAAAGTGCACCTATATCCCCTAAATCTACAAAAAAAAAAAAACTTTAAAAGAAAGCAATTCTGAAAACTAAGATTACAATGAAATGAATGAACCTAATTTTGAATGCACTTGTTAGCATAACTGCACGGAAGGGGAGTAATCCATGTGACTTCAATGTATTACAATTGGTCTGTGCAATCCTAGTGAGATACACCTCATGACCAACAGAACTTGAGAAGTCAAAAAAAATATTAAAACAGTCCTCATAAAGATGAACTTAATGTCATCATCTCCATGGCACATAACTGATGATGTATGTATGAAATACTAAATTATTTTATGATATGTACATATATTACCTCTTCACGTGGATTTTGCATATTTGCATGGAAGGCTTTGTTCATTCTCTCCAACGGACTTTAATTATACTCAGAATCTAGAGCTCTAAATGCCTGCAACATCCCCGTGACCCTGAACCCTCTGCCATTTCAGAAGCACATTGGATGTACTCGTATTACAGACTTCAGCTGTTTCTGCCATTTGGAAGAATCTTCCTCCTAATATCCCATGGAAAAACCTCCTCCCTGCTAAGGGCTATGGGATTTCTTTTGGGGGTGGTGAAAATGTTCTGGAATGAGATAGTGGTGATGGATGCACAAGTTGGAATACACTAAAAACCACCTAATGGTACTTTTTAAGAGGTGAATTTTCAAAGGTGAATTTTGTGGTATGTGAATTAACAAGAAAGAAGGGAAGGAAGGAAGGAAGGAAGAGAGAGGGGGAGGGAGGGAGAGAGAAGAAAGAAAGAAAGAAAGAAAGAAAGAAAGAAAGAAAGAAAGAAAGAAAGAAAGAAAGAAAGAAAGAAAGAAAAGAATGAAAGAGAAAGTAAGTAATTTAGTTTAAAACAAGCCCAGTTGGAAAGCCATTTTGTTAGTAATCACTTTGAAATTTTCTAAGCATGAAGAGAATGGTTTTCACCCTAAAACCATCAAAAGTCCTTATCTTTGTCTTAACACTTGGCCATAAGTAGGACCAGACAAAGAATCCAAAGACGTGACTTCAGTCCTTGCTGTGTCCACCTGCAGGTCCCTGGGCATCTGCCACAACCTTCCAGAACTCAGACGCCTCCTGTGGAAATCAGATCTAGTACTACCCACCCTGTAAGTCTGTGGTCAGCATGAACCAGGAACCGGCCGCCGGTGTCTGGGAAGTGTTGAAGCATTGCACAGATATCAGGTATGAGCATCCACCCCTCTCCAAAGAGAAGTAGACCCTTCTGTGTCAGTATCTTCCTTGTCCAATCAACTCGTCTTATCAGGGCACGGGCTGATGTTGTGGCATCTGTCCTCACTGCTCTGACTATATGTGGGAAATGTCATGGGGGGACTTTCTGTGACCAACCACTTCCAGGAAACCACAACAACATTCATCATTCAGAGGTCATTGACTTCTGCCTTAGAAGCCCAGAGATGGAACAGAAGAAAGAGAAATTCTAGCCCTCCAACCACAAAGTAATCTTTGCCTCTCAGCAGTCGAGGGATATATGAAGTGTTCAAAAGATATTTCCGTCCCAAATAGCTTCTCTTTCAGATCCTTCCCATTTATTGTTTGATGAGA
>RJWJ010040308.1:0-14027 GCA_004363605.1 Indri indri
ATGTATATATATGTGTATGTATATATATACATACACATATATATACACACACACATACACATACACATACACACACATAAAGTGGGCCAGGTGTGGTGGCTCATGCCTGTAACCTAGCATTTTGAGAGCCAAAGCAGAAGGATTGCTTGATTCCAGGAGTTCGAGACCAGCCTGAGCAACAGAGTAAGACCCTGTCTCTACAAAAAATAGAAAACTTAGCTGGGTGTGGTGGTACTCACCTGTATTCCCAGCTTCTCAGTAGACTGAGGCAGGAGGATCGCTTGAGCCCAGGAGTTTGAGGTTGCAGTGAGTTATGATGATATCACTGCACTCTAGCTCAGGCAACAGAGAAAGACCCTGTCTCAAAAATAATCAATTAATTAAAACATATAATGTTTAAGATATTAGAGAATTTTGCATTAACACTAATTTGTAAAAAAATATATATATATATCTCCACATTTCCAGTAACTTTATTATTAGGAAAAAAGCAAATAAACCCATGTATTAGTAGGTTAAACATTTTTTTCCAGAAGATATTTAAATAGTAAAGCAAATTCATGTTGAACTTTAAAATGCGCTCTTCCAAATTGGTAATTTTTTAATATCACTATGGTGGTAAATACTGTTCAGCAAATGCTTAACAATATTTAAAGAGTCATTAATTAGTAATCTGTGCCTAACTTTCTTACCTGTAGATGTTGTGTTTTAGAATGTATGTTGTGTTAAAATTGAACTTTTCATCACTGTGTATTATTAAGATTTCACGTTCCTCAACCAGTTAAACACTCAGACCAGGCTTATTCTCTAGTCTTTTAAAATATTTTTGCCTGGTTTCCCTTGGACTTAGAATAATTGATCTGACAGTATTTGCCCTTTATTTGTCATAATTTCCATTTTTGTTCATTAAATTATAACATTAATCATACATATATTTAACAATAATAGAGGTTTAGCTTTAAATTACTATTTTATTTACTTTTGATTTTGTCTTTTATTCAGAATGAGGTGCAAACAGCAAGAGAATTTATAAAGATTGTAGAAGCTGCAGAAAATGAATACCAGGTATGATTTTCAAAAATATTATATAAGGCATATGACTTATGGATTAATGGCACTGAAACTTTGATTTTAGCCTGAATTTTTTTTTTCACTGTGTAAGGTAAAGTCTTTTGTTATGTATTTACTTTTAGTACAAGGGCAGACCTGTTTAAGTGTAGGCGAAAAGAGTGGCAAATAAATTCAGTTGAGAGTTTGTATTTTAAAAAATACTTAGACTAGGTTTTAGCCTACTGTAATTTCTGAATACAGATTGAGTATCCCTTATCTGAAATGCTGCCAAGATTTTTAAATGGCTATTTTGCTTCTAGTTGGAAATTTAATTCACGAGGTATTTTCTAAACCATTTGGATTATCTGTAGTCTGATTAGATCACATTTCATTTTGTGCTCTACTTTTTACATTATGTATCAGCTTCTAAACAACACTATTGAATTTAAGCGTTTGTGAATTGAATTTAAGCGTTTGTGAATTGAATGAGTTTCTACTCCTTAAAAACAATAATTTACAGGTCGGGCTCAGTGGCTCACGCCTGTAATCCTAGCACTCTGGGAGGCTGAGGCGGGTGGATTGTTTGAGCTCGGGAGTTCGAGACCAGCCTGAGCAAGAGCGAGACCCCGTCTCTACTAAAAATAGAAAGAAATTAGCCAAACAACTAAAAATAGAAAAAATTAGCCGGGCATGGTGGCGCATGCCTGTAGTCCCCGCTACTTGGGAGGCTGGGGCAGAAGGATTGCTTAAGCCCAGGAGTTTGAGGTTGCTGTGAGCTAGGCTGACACCACAGCAGTCTAGCCCAGGCAACAGAGCGAGACTCTGTCTCAAAAAAAAAAAAACAAAAAAACAAAAAAACCAATAATTTACAAATTATTCTGACATAGTAAATTATATTCAAAATAAGGACACACAAATATTAAATCTAATTTATAATTTTATTTCATTAAATGTAATTATTAAAAATTATTGTAAGCTTTTTCTTTTAGCTGTTTTTAAATACTTTTAAAACCATGTTGAGATTTTTATTGACTGTTTTAAAGCATTGAAATGGCTGCTTAAATAAAGGTTGTTCTGAAAATGTATGTGTGTTTTATAAATTGTTCTGTTCCTTTTCTTGGCTTTAAACTTCTAACTACTGTTCTTCATAGACTGCCATCAGTGAAAATTATCAGACGATGTCGGACACTACTTTCAAAGCCTTACGTCGGCAGTTGCCAGTTACACGCACTAAGATTGATTGGAACAAGATCCTCAGCTACAAGATTGGCAAAGAGATGCAGAATGCATAAGATGAACATTGCATGACCGGATCATTTTAGTGTCTGTGCGTTAAAAAAAAATTATTGCAGAAGTATTCAGAACTGTCAAGCTGCCCAGTCAGATGGGCTTATGCCATTTAAAATCACTGTAATTAATTAGTTTGGTTAGAGCACAAAGCTTAGCTAATCAACCATTATTTTTCATGTCTTTTGTTCAAAGAGGATTGCAAATGAGTTTAGTTTAACTGTCTTTTACTTTCTGTTATGTCTTTCTTTCTTACCATGAAGAGATGATTCCTGTAGATTATGGTTAAAAGTTTTTGAAGTGTTTCAAAAATATTTTACTTACTTTAACCCTAAAATTGTTGTCTTTTGGTTTATGAAATGGGTAACTTTTGATATTTGCCCAGTTCTTTTTAATGGGGTCAATAATGGACATTATAGTTTAAGGTGGTTGATGGATTTAGCCATATATGCTGCTGAAGAAATTGTCTACCTTTTCCCCCTCACCTCTTCCATGTATGTAAGATTGAAATTAGAGGGAAAGCATTTTCTATATCAATTGTGTTTAAACCTTTCAAGAAGGTTATTTAGCTAGCTTAGTGTTTAACTAAACTTTTTTAAAATAAGGCCAAGGTCTAATGCTGTTTTGAGATTCTGAAATTACATGAAAATACTTATTTCAGAAATGCATTTAATGCTTTTTTCTTGTGACAGTTATGCAAATTAGCTTGAATTCCATATGTCCCTGAGTTATTTTTATCATAAAGCCACAAATGTATTATAACAAGGCAAATTGTAATATATATAATCCTGAACTCATGATCATGTCTCAGTATTTTTTTTTCTTTGGATTGAAAAGTACTGAAATTCCATGTGACATTAAAATGCAAATTTTCCTATTTATTTGAGTAGAAAATCACTTACCAGTGAGTCATCTACTATTTTAAAATACTTTGGATATTGTAATTCTTAACTGGTTGTAAATTAGAAGAGCTGGGATTACATATGGTGTGCAGTTACAGTCTAAATTTTTCCATCTTCCTATGCATCATAAGCATGTTTATAATATTTTAAAGAATAGATTTACTGATACTACAGGATTTTCAAGCCTGTAGTGAATGTTAGTGTTTACTATAGGGAGTGGGGTGGATTTATGGTTTCCTTCAAAAGAGTATTGCTTATTATACTTGAGTGGAATCCTTTCCTCACATACTCCTGCAGACGTCTGGGCCTGGAAATGTTTTTTTTTTTTTAAAAAAAAAACACCACTTTTATTATGTACAATAAAATATTTCATTAGCTTGAATTGTATAGATTTTTAAAAATTCTCTCAATGAAAGCATGTTGTTTAATTTCTTTTTAAAATCACTGTTGGGCTTTGAAAGCATTGAGAATATAATATGAAATTATGACTTCTGGCTAAATCATTTTTCATTTTGGTTTTAAAATACAAGTTTTGGCACATCGGGATTCCTAAAGAAGATGAATTGGTAACATTAATTATCTGTTCCCTTTTTTTATAGAGCTACTGGAAAGTTTGATGATGATTCTGAACTAAATACTAGGTAAATCTGTAATTGATTAGCTTAGTTATATCAGTTGGGCTATTATGGATTCGTATCCCATGAAGATCAATTACTTTGGCTGTTTTATAGCCTAGAATGCTTTCTTGAAAGTATATACAACTGTTTTTAAAGAGATTTGCATGTGAAAGGGAAGATTTATCAAAAAATTTGGAACACAGTCTGAGGTAATGATTGTGCAATAGATTATGATTTAAGAGTAGCATCTAAGGTGAAAGAAGAATGAAAGCCAAAGTATGCTAAATCTCAGGGATATAGTTTTAATAGGAACCATTAATGGCTACTGTGTTGAATGGCTGAATTATGGAGGTGAGGGCAGAATGAGGGAGAACTAGGAGGCTGTCGCGGTAATCTAGTTGAGAGAGAATGCTGCCTTGGGCTGAGGTGGTAGCTGTACAGGTAATGTGAAGCATTGAGTTCTGGGTATATCCTAAAGGTAAAATCAGCATGGTTGTGGAATGTGAGATAAAGAGAACCATAGAGGTCATTTTGGGCTTGAGGAATTAGGGAAGATTCTGGGAGCAGCCAGGTATATCGAGAGCAGGGGGCTGGTCTGGAGCTTGGTTTTAGATTATTATAAGGGGATATATTATGTAGCAGTTATATACAGGAGATAAGAGCTAGAGGAATGTTCTGGGCTAGAAGAATGGGAGAGTGAATGAACCTGGGATACAATTCAATGGACAGGCAAAATAAAGGAGTCCTTGGGGTTAGTGATAATGAATTTGAAGTGAGACCAGTGAGTGTGGCTCTGTATGTTTTTCTTCAGCCGGCATAGAGTGCATGAATTGAATTTAACCAAAGCTGTGGTTTTGCCAAGAGTGGGTGACTGACCACATGGAGAGGGGCAAGGTTATAATGATGGTCTGTGGAATTAAAGCTGGCTAAGCAGGGAACTGAGGACGTGAGAGGAGGGGAGGGACAGTGTTGAAAATGTGGCACAATCAGTGGATTACAGGTGCATTTAGAGTTGCGGGACTAGAAGGAATGACCTGGAAATGTAAGGAGTGGTGGTTAGAGAATGGGATGCTTAAAACTGAGATTTTGAGGAGTTAACAGTTATTAGTAATGACAAGTATAACCAAGGGAACGACTGAGGGAGGACAGGAGAGGAGTTGTAGCAACGGTGCAGAATGGGGTTGGAAATAAATGTATTGTTTTATTATTAAAATCATTGACTTTTAATAACCACACTGAAAGCTTCAGCATAATATAAGATCCTTTTGAAAGATATTCCATGCTTATCATCAATTTGTGCTTTTGCCAACTATTGAGTATACAATATGAAGGCATATTTAGCCAGGAGTTAACCAGGTATTGTGTAATGCCCACGTTATGAAACAGCCCAAGAAAGATGTGTATTTCTGTTCACTTCTCTGAGATGGATTATTTAAAAGCAAGATCAACATGTACTTGCTAGTCTTAAAGTATAGATTTGGGGGCTTGAAACTAAGAACTTCTTAAAAGCAGACTCTTTGTATAGGTGCATCTCCACATTTGACATTCTGAGTATTATGAAAAAGCTTTATCGTAGTATTGGCTAGTAGTGCTATTGGAGAATATGCAAAATGTTCACCACTTAAAATAGCCAATTTTTAAAGGTCTAATTGGTGTTAGAAATTAATGTCAGGTCATTCAAGATTAATCAAACTGTATTCAGAGGACTGTTCTAGGTATTGTGAAGTGTGGAAAATATAAAACTTTCTTAAAGGAGTGTACAAACTAGTCGTGGAACAACAGTGTTTTCCAACCTTTTTCACAACACAACATGTGTAGAAAATGACAATATTTGTAAGATACACTGCAGGAATGGATAAGGCTGCTTGCCAACTGCTGTAAGGGTTGAGGGGATTAGTATCTTGGCACATTTGAGCCCATTTAGGAAGATGTGCCATGTGTAACACAATAAAATGTTAATACTTCAAGATTGTTTATAAGATAAACTTCAAGCCTTACTTACCTCAGATATCTTTTAATAGGATGCAAAGGTAGGCTTTCTAGAAAGGATGAATTTTATTTATGTATGTATGTATGCATATATGACAGGATCTCACTCTGTCACCTGGGCTAGAGTTTAGTGGTGGGATCATAGCTCACTGCAACCTCAAACTCCTGGGCTCAAGTGATCCCCCGCCTCAGCCTCCTGAGTAGCTAGGCCTACAGGCGCGCATCACCATGTCTGGCTAATTTTTTTATTTTTTGTAGAGATGGGGTGGGTCTTGCAGTATTGCAGGCTGGTCTCAAATTCCTGGCCTCAAGTGATCCTCCTTCCCAAGTGCTGGGATTAGAGGTGTGAACCACTGTGCCTGGCCTTGGAAAGGATGAATTTTAAATTCTACTTTGGTACACTGATATTTTTGTAAGTTTGTGTGTAATTGGTAGGAAGTCCTCTTTTATCTCAGTGAAGCACCAAAATACAGATGACAGGTTTCTAGTAAGGAAATGTCATGGGTCAAAGGGCATTATCCAGTTCAAAACTAAATCTGACTTTTTTTTTAACACGTACCACTGTACAAAATAACACAAAGTTAAAAATAAATGTTCTTCTAAACTATAATATGGCTAATGATATATTAAAATATTTTTATCCCTAGTTTTAGTATAACCTAACAAAAGTATGCTAGTTAATGTCATCTTTCATTCTTTTGCAGTGTGTCTATATCGAAGAACTCATATTTTTTCACACAAACTGACTAGAAAGCACATATATCACAGATGCCAAATCGGCGCTCACTCTAATAATGAGACTATGTCAAGTTAAAAGCACTCTGATAAATAGAAGACTGTTAAGGAAACAAAATTGGCATATTAATATCTTAGAAGATTGATGGGGAAATTTGTAAAATGCCCAGCTCTTAAACCAAATAAATTTTCAAGGAGTTCTTTTACTGCAAGGATACCCCTAAAAGTCCTACTGACTAAACAGCATAGAGTGTTCAACCTTCCTCTAGTGCTACTAACTTATTAGCCTAGCAGAATCTGAACACTGATCCGGGTCTCTTCCATCCCAGACTTTTACCTGCTGAGATTCCCAAAACCATACTAAAGAGAAATACCCAGGAGCTACAGCTGTCTTAGGTATAAATTAAATACTTAGGAAAAACTTTAGTTCTTTTAAAATACACTGCAAAATATAGATGAGTGTTCTGAGATACTGAAAGTATCTCAAATGAGGAAAAAGCAAAGAAAAGAAAATCTCGCCCATGTGAACTCATTTTTCTCTCACTTTGGGGCTTTACAGAGGAGAAAGAAAAAGGAAATAGAATTTGAAGGAAACAAATTTCATTCCAGAGACTTGTAATGGCAAAAAACCTTAAGCCAATCTAAATATTCAGCAACAGTGAATGAGTACAGATGCTGTGGTTTGTTGACATTGGGATAATATACAGCTTTTAAAACCTTACGAATCAGAGCTTCATGCAGTCACATACTATAAAAATTCATGTTGAGAAAGAAAAGCAAGTTGCTGAAAGGTAAGTACACTATGAGTGCAAGCGTAAAGGTCTGCAAAACAAAGCATACATTTTATCATGTATAGTGGATGCATAAAACGTGCAATGGGATTAAAAACCAAAGCAGGATAGTGTATGTATGAGCAGGAACACAAGAGAATGGGATGAGGGGTGAGTACAGAAGAATTCAGTTGTATCTATAAGAATTTATTTCTGAAACTGGGTGATAGGTATACAAGTGTTATTAGAATATTACCAAATTTTTATGTCCGATATGTTTTCTCAGTTAATTATACAACTTATGCTGACACATTTGGAACTCCATATGAAAGGAAATAGAGTTGACCCTTGGATAATGTGAATTTGAACTGTGCAGGGCCACTTATTTGCAGATGGTTTTTCAACCAAACTCGGATGGAAAATACAGTATTTGTGGTATGCAAAACCCACATATAGAGAGGGCCAACTTTACAGATACATGGATTTTGCAGGACTGACTATCAAACTTGAGTGTGCACAGATTTGGGTATACGTGGGCAGTCCTGGAACCAAGACCCTTGCATATCCCAGGGGGCAACCGTGCATGCAAAAACTGACTTGGGCAAAGGTAGAAAAATGGCAAAGGTCATAACCATAGAATAATTGAATAGAAAGTTTACTGATACTCTTTAGAAAATCATTGGACTCATTGTTTTATAGTAAACGGTGTTCGACTTTCCATATACAGATAATTTTCTGTGTTATAGAAATTATTTTAGATGGTAGAAAAATAAGGATATCTATTTTATGAAATTGCCATAAGCTGAAATAAGAATAGCACTCAAAACTGATGAAACTTCCTTGTAAAATTAAAAGCAAAATTCCTTGGTACGTTAATAACCAAGTGTGGTTTATCACTGGAATGCAACGGTTGTTCCTTGTTAGGAAATCTAGCAATGTAGCTTCCAAAGTTAGCATATTAAAGAAGAAAAACACATACAGTCTCAGTGAATACCATTAAGGCAGTTGATCAAATTTAGTACCCAGTCCTGATTTTAAAGGTAGTATCAGTCCTGATCTCAAACCAGAGGGGTAAAAATGAGTTCCTCTACAAATGATGTCTAGACAAAAGGGTAGCCACGTGAGGGGAGGGGGAATTAAATTGGATCCATACCTTACACCTAACACCAAGTTAAAATTGAATCAAAGATTTAATGGTATAAAATGATATTCAAGTTCTTGTATAGATCATGGTAATTTTTAACTTAAGAATTTTAGACAAAACCCTTAGAATCCCTACAATATAAATTAACGTATTTGAGTTCATAAAAATCAACATTTTCTACATGGCTTAAAATGCTCTAAGCAAAGTCAAAAGACAAACCATTTCCAGGAGAAAACATTTTCAACTTATTTAACAGATGGTTAGTTTTCCTAAGGTCTATTGAGCACCTGCAACACAATAATAATGGAAGAATCCAAAAGAAAATTGAAACGCAGATCCTGTGGCACCTGAGTCCCTGACATCATGGAGAGCCTTACCAGTCTTGGACTGCCTAATTGGACCTTTATTGGGAAATAAATAAATGTGTCTTATTTAAGCCACTGCTGTTTGGAATTTGTTTTGTATTTTATCATTCCTGCCTCTCACCTATACAGAATTTGGTACCAGTCGTGGGGTCCTACAAGTAACAAAACCTAAATTGTGGCATTGATTAAAGGCTATGTACGTCAGTGGGTTCTGATGTTTGAATACAGTACAATGTGCAAGACTGCTCTCTTGTACATTTATCACCACTGCCCCGAGGCACTAAATGCCAATGACACCTCCTAATCCTTGTGACAATCAAATATTACCCCTAAAGGGATGGAGTATTTCTCCAGTGACTAGGGGGATTCAGTAGGGCATAGATATTGCAGGCTAGAAGGCTGGTGACCCTTGTGTAGGCCATGACAGCACATCGAAATTGTTGCCTTGAATACCTTGAAAAGCAGATTGGCATGGCTTTAACGATAGGAAAGATGGCAGGGAAGACTCAGAATGGAAGGAAGGAGTTAATAGCAGTACTGAATCCAGAGAAATTTGAACCCAGTTGAACTTCCCACAACATCAAATCTTGCAAGGATCGCCATGTACTAATTACTGATCCAAAAATGTTCCCAAGTCCACTGAACCTGACTGTCGGGATCCTTCGTTCTCTCATTTGTATTCATGGACTGCAGCAAGTCCAAAGTGATAACATCAACAGGCCATAAGGTTGAAGGCAGAGATGAGAATAAGCATATTGCCTTTCCACCAAAGCCCATTGTCTCAGAAGCATATTAGTTTTCTATTACTGCATAATAAATGATTACAAAGTTAGATCTTAACACAAGCTTATTATCTCACATTTTTCATGGGTCCAGGAACATATTAGCTGGGTCCCCTGTTCAGGGTTTCCCCAGGCTGAAATCTCATCTGAGACTTGGATTCCTCTTCCAACCTTATGTGGTTGGCAGAATTCAGTTCCTTGTGAATTGAATTTAGGAATAGTGATTCCACAATATCTGAGAGAAACGAGAGCTTTTAGTCATTAGACTGAAAAAACAGGTGTAAACAGGAAACTCTTCTGGGCAAGCTGCTATGTGCAGTCACCCTAATCAGCTACAGTGAGCTTTGAAAGCTGTGTGGCCCCAGTTGTAGCCTGGAAGGATAATGGACAATGAAGGAACTTCCCCAGAAACAATGGACAACGAGGTCTCCCAGACAGCAGAATCGAGGCCTGCCTGCCTCGTGGGCTATAACCAAGAATCTACAGGCGATGACAGTATGTACAGAAATGACACTTTATTCCATGTCGGAATTGCGATTATTCTGTTCCTACACCTCCACTCTGTATTGTGTTGGGGCAGATAACATCTTTTAATTTATAGTTTGCTTGACAATGAGATAAATTTGTTCCTGGTGAAGAGAACTGCGTATTCACCCAGCTATCTTGGACTTTGAGCTGACTTCAGAGAGGCGATGGGTCTTGGTGGTGTGTCCCTTGGGGAGGGGTAAATACACTACACCATGTGTAGTAAGAAGGGTGCCTTCACACAGGTCAAGGGTTTGTAATCTATGGCAGAAATTAATAGTTATTTCTTCAGTATCCATTTTTAGCTGCTCATCTGCCCTCGCAGAGCAGAGATGGCACTTTCCATCTTCCCTTAGAGCTAGGAGTGGCTATGTGAGTGAGTTCTGGCTAATGGTAGTGGAAGTGTTGTGGGGCAACTTCGGGTTCAGTAGGGGTCAGATCCCGTGTACTCCCATCTTATTTCCCTTTCCCTGTATCCTGCTGCTTGAAACTTTGGTGCCACCATCTTGAACCATCAGGTCCAGGCACAAATGAACCCTATTTGAACCCTATCTTTCACACTTAGGAGCTCCACACCTCCTCCATGTACTTGGATTTTTACCTGAGAGAGAAATGAACTCTCTCTTTTAACCCTCTGCTATTTTGTTTCTTGTCACCTGTAGCTTAACCTAATCTTAAAGGATAGAGCCTCACCTCCCACCCCATCCTGTCTGATATTAGAAAGAAAAAAATATATATATATCCAGATGTGCTTAAAGATCTAACCAAACCAAATGGTGAGCGTTTTGGAACTAGTAATCTTGAGTTAGAGAAAAACCTTCCTAAAAAACAGACAAAAGTCAGAATTCATAAAGGAAAAGATTGACAGATTTCTCCTCCCAAAACATATAACATATTCTGACCACAGAATATGTTAAATAGTCTACAGAAAAATATTCACGAAGAGCCCATTAGAAACGGTTGCAAACATTTTTCTCTCCATCTGCCTTTTATCTTTTAATTTTGTGTCTGGCATCTTCTGTGGTCAAAGATGTTATCACTATGTGTCTCACTAAGCATTTCAAAATTCTGCTTGAAAGGGAAAACAGTTTGTATTTCTGAGCATATGTTTGAGCAGGATGAGATCATATTTCTGAAATTTTCATGGGAGGAAAGAACAAGGTTGCGGTTTCTGAGAGGAGCCAGCAGGTGTCACTGTTCTCATTTCAGGCTAATGGCAGTTCAGCTAGCTATAGCACCAGGAGATTGAGGCCAGGACATCTTGTATCCCACTCTCTGGAGGACCTACCTGGGCTTACCACGTCTTGGCTGTTACACAGCAGAAGGACACTGCTGGTCTGGGAAAGAAACTTTCCATGGTTAGCATCCAAGGAAAGAGCTTTTAGGATATGGAGGTATTTGGCAATAAGTTAGCATATTGCCCAGATGCCTGGAGAAAAGTTTGACTCTATTTAAGCCAAGAGTGCAGTGAACTCTTAACTGTTTTTCAAGTCAAGGATGCCTCTGAAAATCTGAAGAAAGCTATGATCCCTCACCTCAGAAAAATGCGTGTGTGTCTACATGTTGCTCTCTCTCTTTCTCTTGCAACACATACACTCCTCTTTATACAGTTTAAGGGAGTTTATGGCCCCTAATGATCTAGTGTTTCTCGACCTGGGTAATGTCGAGATGTTCTTTAAATTTTACTTAAAAAATTTGCAGACCTCTGCTGTTAAATCATTTTCAACATAATTCATCATTTAACAAACGTTTCTCCAACTCCTCCTGTGGTAGGGACTTGGTAATGAATGTAGCAGTGTGTTAGATGACAAAGGTCATTACACTAGGGGAGAGAAAGACACTAACCAAGTCAGCAAAAAAGTGCCAGCTAGTGATACATGCATAAAGAAAACCAGGGAAAGCCCTCTGTGAAGAGATGGCACATAAACTAAGATAAGAAGGAGGAAGGAGTCAAAAATGTGGGGAAGAGTATTTCTGGCAGGGCAGCTTTCACAAAGTCCCACAGGTGGGACTGAGCTTGGCCAGACTGGCTGGAGCTATTGGTAACTCCTTCCTTTCTCTCATGAACCGCATCCAACCGACAGCAGGTCCTGTCCATTTTACTTCCAAAACTTGACGTAAGTCCCCTTCTCTCTGTTCCTAATGCTGTCACACTCATGCAAACTGCCTAGACTGTGGCCCGACGGCCTCTTTACATCTGCTCTCGTTTCCCTCCAGTCCATTTCCTAAGTGGCCACAGGAGTGATCTTTTTATAATGCAAATCTTGTCGTTTCCCTTGCCTGCTTAAAAATCCTCAATGTTCTTTGCTAACCAGGTCTCTACCCGCTTCCTGGGGTCCAGATAAAAGAAGATGAGTGGGGGTCCTGCCCCTACCCCTTCCTCTTGTACAGTCAGCCAGGCTTTCAGCAGCAAGTCACCCAACCGTGGCCTATACCTAACTAACAGGGTCTACAGTCTATGGTCTGTGCGCCAAAGTGACAAAGGGTCTCGCCTTGACCAAACTCTAGGAAGGCTCTTCTGAGCTCTTTTTCAACTAGGCCTTGACTTTCGGGCTTCCATGCTCATCTCTGCATTGTCTGGTTTTAGCAAGAATCCTGCTAAGTTGGTTTAGCCAGACTCCTCCTTTATCTCTGGTGTTTTTTTCTTAGTAATTTTCAGTCCACTGACCGCCCCCCCCACCCCGGCTATTCTCACTTTTCTTTGTTGTATTCAGGGTTGAGCCTAATCTCTTCCCCCCAGAGAAGTCTGACTTCTCTCCTTGAACAAGTGTCATAAATCATTTTTCTTCTGACAAAATCCAGCCTGTGACCTGTTCTTGTACAGCTAGAAAGCTAAGAAGGATTTTTACATTATTAAATGGTTGGGAAAGAAAAAGATGTATAACACCTATATCAAGTGCTTTAAAATATACCATGCATTGCTCTAAACCTTTGCTCTTGTTTGTTTAATCATTATAACTGTGAAGCAGGGATCGAGGCAGGAGATCAGAATGGGGGACACAGGTGGGAGGACCCATAGGAACAGCATTTGGGTTATGGATCCATGAAAACAAAAGCTGTAGTCAGGCTGCGATTGTAACCGTTGCAGAAACACCTTGTGTACTCCAGTTTGGGGAAGCCCCTTGGGAGGCACCTGCACAGATGGAGGGCAACAGTACCCTAAAGTAACCCTGACTTCATTATACCATCATCACCATAAAGTATTCGCCCCCTGAATGATGGGCTTTGGAATCCACAGCACATCCCACATCTGGGTTGAAACAAATAAAATAAAAATCTCCCCCCGCCTGAGAGACAGGAGGGGATACCATTCTCATTGGTCAGGGAAACAACAATGCAAGAAAAAAGGGGGACCCAAAGAGACCCTGGAGCCATGGCTCTGACCCCTTCAGAGTGTGTCCCCTCCTTTGGGAGTGGGTTTGCTAAATAAAACTTACTGCTGATGCTTCTCTACTTTGGTTTAAATTCTTTGTCTGCAAATACAAGGACCAAAAATGGTCACACCCTGGTAACGGTATTATGGTATTATTACTTGTTTTATAGATGAAGAAACTGAAGCTCCAAGATAGGTTAAGTGAGTAAAAATCATCCAGCTAATGGGTAGTTCAGCAGGAATTGAAATCCAAGGAGTCTTAACCCGGAGCCTATGCTCTTAACTGCCCCCCCATATGAAAATGTACCCAATACCATGAAGATAGAGACACAAGTGGCCAAAGAGAGGTGTGGGCAATAGATTCCACTGAGCTCCCGGAAGGGAGGATCGCTGTGTCTCAGAGAAGCAAAGAAAAGCTATAGACAAATGAGGCCATGTGGCTACCATGATGACAGGGAAGACTAACTTTAACCCCATTTAAGTGAATA
>RJWJ010040310.1:0-14028 GCA_004363605.1 Indri indri
ATAACTATTAATGTGTTGTCACAAATCCGACCACTTTTTTCCTAGGGTTGTGTTTGTGTGTGTGTGTGTCTCTGTGTGTGTGTGTGTGTGTGTGTGTGTGTGAGAGAGAGAGAAAGAGAGATAGAGATACATAATGAATGACTACATTGTTACCATTTAAAAAGTTACAAGATTACAGATAAGTTAAAATTTCCCAAGACACACATCTAGACTCTAAGTTTAGTATTTGTATCATTCCAATCTTCATTTTTATACTTTTATATGAAATGTACCTATAAAAACCATACAAAATTTTAGTGTTTTCTTTAATATATGTTAATGGTATCATGCCATACACATCATTTGGCAACTGTTTTTAACAAAAATTTTTAGATCTGTCCTCATTGATACCTATCAATGTTCTTTATACGTTTTAACTTATGTATTTCATTATGTTGTATGTAGATATTTATATTGTTTCCAATTTTGTTAGTTTTACCAATAAAGCTACAATGGACATGCTTAGGAGTTTCCCTGTACACAAACATAAATGTTCCTCTAAGGTAAACATTAAATGTAGAATTTTTCAATTGCAGGATTTGTAAATTTTTTTGCTTTGTCCCAAGCATGTTGATATACCCAGCCAAATTGTTGTTGAGGTCTAAAGATGAAAGAATATTTTTAAACATGCAAGACCTCCGGCCATATAGTTGTTAGAGAAACATTCATTTCAACTGGGCTTTCAAACTTCTTTGTATAAAAGTTTACAAAGTATTCTCTTTAATTCATTTTATTTTCATTTGTCAATTTTTTAAATGATTAAAAAGCATATGATCATTTTAATAGATGCCAAATAGTCACTTGATAAAATTCAGTCCTGAGGAAAAAAAGTAGTAACTTTTACCAAAATAGGAATGGATGTATATTTTCTTAACATTACTTAAAAATATAAAGCATAAATCATGCATTAAATATTTTCCCATTGAAATCATGAACAAATGCTATCAATCATTATTATTTAGCATTTCCCTGTTTTGACAAATTTACTTAGACCAAAGGAAGATATAAAGAGAGGAGAAGGCAGAATATTGTATATTAAGAAAACTTGAAAGAACTGAAAAAAATCAAAATATTAAAAGAATATGTAAGGTGGCTGGGTATATAATCAAGTTAAAGATATAAATAATAGAAAATATGATGGAAAAAGATATCCCATTTACAATAATAACCAAATGTTAAAAATATGTAGGAAAAATTAACAATATTACTAATATACAAAAGGCCTTTGTCAAATTAAAAATCTACCAAAGGACATAAAAGAAGATTTATGTAAATTTGTACTTTATTCTTGAATAGGAAAATTATAAAATAAAGATGTTGATTTTCTCCAAATTGATCTCTAAATAAATACCAACCAGAAATCAAGGTGTCCTTTTTGGAACTTGAGAAATTGACAATCAAATTCATCTGCAAAAATAAATCCATAAGAATAGCCAGAATGTTACAGGGAGAGAATAATGATAACCTGTGAAGATATGAAAGTAAGTTATGAATCTATAATAATCCAAACAGCTTAGCGCTGAAAAAGAAATAGATCAGTTGAAAAGAATAAGCATTCTTGTGAACTCAAATTCATATAAACATTTGGGATTAAAAAATGAAGCATTTCAAATTAGTATTTAAAAAGATTTGATAAATGGCCAATTTACTTAACTGACAGAAAGAACAAATCCTTTATAAATGGAGAACTGAACAAAGAGTATGATAGAAATTTCATAGAAAAATAAATACAAATGGCAAACAAACCTGAAAAACAAACAAATATTATGATTATCTCATTCATAATCAAAGGAATGCCAGATAAGATGAAATGTTAGTTTGTGCATATCCAATGGCAACGTTTCCAGTGTTTTCTAATTCTCAATGTTGACCAGGATAAACAGAAGCAGGAACTCTCAAGCTGTTGGTAAAAGTGCAAACTGGTGCATTCTTTTTTCTAAGGGAAAATTAGGCAATATTTCTCAAAAGAAAAAAATACTGCTTTGTTTAGCAGCCCCATTGCTGGACATTTACCCTCTCAATAAACTTGCAAAATACATCAGTTTATCTGTGCAAACACATTTATTGAAGCATTTTTATAAATTCTGGGAGAAAGTTAAATGTCCACTGATGGAAGTCAGGTTAAAAAATTAAAGTACATTCCTGCAATGGAATACCTGTGAATCATCTCAGGGAATGATTTATAACTGCACATGTGGAATGAGCTCTTAGATACATTCAGTAAAAAATGAAAAATGGTGAGAAAGATCACATATAGCATAATCCCTTTGTATAAATAAAGAGTAATAAGTTTAGACACAAGTATAGGGATGGAAAAAGGTATAGAGACCAATTTAGGCTAATACATGCATAAAAGAGTTTCCTGATGGATACACAAGAATGAACTACAGGGCTCAGAAGGGAGAGGAAGCATTTTTCTTTTCATCCAACACCGTTTGTTCTGTTTGCATTTTTAGCTGTGTGTATGTGGAAGGGTTATACAAATCACCCCATCTACATGGGACTCCATGCACAGCAGCCCTGTCACCAGCCTCTTCCTCACCTCCTAGCACTGTATGTAGTTCTAGCCCCTTTGGCCACAGGTTCCTGCCTATTTTCTATTAGGGGAGGACAATTTTACCACATTCATGGCATTTGCTTTAGTTCTGACTTCACGCTGGCAAGTAGAAGCTGCATAGGAGAAAGATGGAGATCAGGCCTGCAGTTCCACTAATACCAGTAGTCACTGCCAGCTGCTGAGCGCTGACCAAGTGCTGACAGAGGGGAGGGGGAACATTTTACAGATAAAAAAGGCTCTAAGTGTGCTGAGCACTTCACATCTGTGGTCTCAATTACTCCTCAAATGCGCATATGAGCCTGGTACTATTTTCAAAACCATTTGACAGGAGAGTAGACTGAAGATTATAGAGATGTGGTTGCTTGCTCAGGACCCTGTATCTGGTAAGAGGCAGGTCAAGGATCCAAACACTGGTGAGCTTGACTCTGGCAGTAAGCTTTGGACAGCTATCACACTGCCTCCGAAGGACTTCCTGGGCCAACGCAAGTCATCATTTACAACTTCCTTTTCTAGATGGGGATATGTGTTTCAGGTTCCAAACACCAACTCAACATGGACTTTGGGGAATGCAACTCCTTTTATGAGCTGAGGACCATCTGAACTTGATTGTTCATTTCTCTTCAATAATGTATGTACAGTGGGAGTTCCTTAAATACTTCTCTGCCCCTTAATTGCTTTTCCCAAATAATTTCTGATTGCTCAATATTATAGTCATTAGGACTGTTTTTGGTACTTCAAAGGTGTATTTTAGGTATTACTCATTCTGTTGCAGTTCGGTTACTAAGTTCTGACATGACAACTCATCCAGCTATACGCAGTCCCAGGAGAGTTGCTATTTTTTTCTCTCACAATGGCTGTGTTGCTCAGACAGCAAAGGTGAAATCATTGGCCGGAAGTTTATGCCAATGATGAGGTGTTAGCCTACATGTTCATCAGATTCTTTGAACAGGAATTAACAGTAAATTTTCTACAGGTTAGAAATTTTTGCTTCTTTGTCTTTTTCTCTTTTCCCCATCCTCCTTCTTTATCTTATACGTTTACTCTTTCTCATACTCTTCCTGGCCTTTCCTAAAATGCAGTATCTGAAAAGGACCTTGCCAAGTTGTGATCTTCTCTATACTAATAGTAATAATAATGACTATCCCTTATTGGGTGTCCATGAGCCATGCATTGTTGCAGGTCATTTATATTCAATATCATTTATTTCTTCTCATAGAAGAAAAGTAGAGAAGCTCAGGTCCGACTTCTGTTACTAGCAATACTAGTAAAATGCTGTTTACTGAGTGCTGTGAGGTGGTTCTAGTTCTGTTTTACGGATGATGAACAAAGGCTCTGAAAAGTTCCCTCCAAAGTCGCATGCTAGGCCTGTCTGACTGCAAAACCTGTGCTCTTTCTGTATATTTCTGTTTGAGATGGGATTTCAAGTGGACCACCTGAGACAGACAGATAAGGTTAGTGATATCCAGCAAGGTGCTCATCCCTTTTCCTACTCTATGCTGCCAATGGTCCTCACTGGGACACTGACTTCTGTGGGCTATTGAGGGGCTCTTCTTCCTCTAAGTGGTGAGGTAGAGAGCTTTTTTTCTAGATCCTCCTGTTTTCTGATCGGAGGGAAAAATTTCTGTGCCTTTGTGGCCACAAAGAGGAAGCACAGGTAAGACTTTTAGAAGGAAGAAGAAAGCACTGCCTCCATAGATGGCCCAATTGTTTTCCATGGCTGCTGGGGTTTTGGCCTTTAAAGTCTACCTGAGATGTACTCTCTCTTAAGAGAGGATGTTGAGGACTCTAATCCTGGAGTCAGAGTCAAACAACAGCACCATATTAACTTTCACAGATGAATGGAAGGGTGCAGATGTCATGTTTTGGAAAGAGCAGGGGTGGGTACTAGACAAGCCCCATCCGCCCAGGCTCTTGGGGAATGTAATTCCAGCTACATAACTTAAGAACCATATGACTCTTGCTTTACCCTTTTCAGTTTCAACTTTTTTAGTCTATATAATGGGAATAACAATAGTAATAGCATAGAGGGTGTGGTGGGGATTAAATAATAAAGTGTACAAGGCTTCTTCAGGTAAAAAGTTTGCCAAATTAAATCTGGGGGGAATGTTAATTTGCTTAAGTTTCCCACTAGATGGGAAAGAAATAAATGTATTTAGGTAGAGACAAAGTACCAGATGACAAAATTTATCTTGGGATTGAGATCTGAGAGTTTTACTTTTGTTATAATTTTTCTTATGGGTTTTAGCAATGGACTTATATCATTAGGCACTAAAATTAACACATAATACAACATAAAACTTTTTAAAGAAAAAAATGAAATCAATGTTGCAGGAAGAACTCAGATAAAACAGCTTGAGCATTGATGAGTTTCATGGATTAGATTAACATACATGATTGGAAAACACATTGTTTTGTGAATAGAAAAGGTATCCAATGCAATACCTGCAGCATTAGGTTTAACCCAGCTGTTTGGAACAGAAACCAGGATATTTACAGTTGTAAGAGACAGACCCTTCTTTATTTGAAGCAGTTACTGCTGGGTTTGTCAAGGGGGGTAAACTCTGGGTCAGTCTTTGCAGTATTATAGGATCTATGAAAACAGGTCAAATTAGAAATAAAAGGTAATAATCAGAAATAATTTAAAGCTATTAAGGGGTTCAGGAAGCCTTTCTGTTATTAAAATATATCAATTCAAAAATGGAACAACATAGCTTGACAAATAAGTTCAAGAAATTGACCAGTTTCTACTCTTATTTTTTATCCTATCTTCTCTGTAATAGATATCCTGGTAGTTACAGAAACAAAAGTATCATTAATTACTTATCCTCAGCCACCAAAGAGTCACTTAACTATCGAAGCAGATATGAATTTGCATATGTCATATAGTTTCCTTCTATAAAAATATCCAAACGAAGAGAGAATAACATGTTTCACAAAGCGAATTTTCAGTCTGAAAAAGAAGCACTGCTGAATTACCCTCCCAAAAGGCTTTATCAAAGCATATTCCCAAAGTATATGCCAACAGTATTAGAGTATTATTTTCCCTACGATACACAAAACCCAAAAGATATACAGCAAAAATTTATAGATTTGACCACATACAAACTAAAACTTCTATACGGCAAAAGATACCATGATTAAAGTTGAAAAAAGTGATAATGGAGAAGATTTTTAAAACATAAAGACAAGATTAATAACCATGATATATATAATGAGTTCCAGAAAAGTAATATAAAAAAGACAAATGACCTAATATAAAATGTGCAAAAGACATGAAGAATCAATGTGCAGAGGAAAGAAATGACAAATAGCAAATATTTGTAAAGATCCACGCCCTTGTCTGGAAACCAGGAAAATGCACATTTGAACCACAAGATACCATTTTTAGGCACCCAGATTGGAAAATTATAAGGTTATAAGATTCCGTTACCTAATTTTTTTTTTGTTTGTCTATACCACACTTTTAATTCCTAGAGGTCTATAGTGCATTTTGCTAGCTGTAGAGAAAAATACCCCTTCATTGTTGTTGTTTTTGTTGTTGTTTGTGTGATTCTCAAAGAAAAGAACTAAATCCTCTGCATCCTTGGGGATGGGCCCTCAGTGCCTGACACTCCTGTGTTATTCAGGTGCCACTGGCCCCATTCCCTTCTCCCTTTTTCTAGGGAAAAACAGAAGGTTTGGTCTTGCTGTTTCCATTGCATTTCTGATCTCTGAGTCCTTCACTGCTCTCAACAAGAAATTCCAACATACAGAGCATTTTGTGAGTTTGGTCTCTTTGCTGAAAATCAGAGGGCCTGTTGGCTGTGTGATGAGGGAATCATAACCCACATCATACAACTTCGACCACCTCACGTACTCTTCCTCTCTCTCCCTCTTCCACATGCCCAGCCATTTCACCCTCCTGCCCTTCCACAGTTCAAGTGATAATCTCTAGTGCACCCAGCCTCTTGGGGAATGTAATACAGGCCACACGCCAACAACGTCTCTTATGGGGGTATGGCCCCACCAGGGCAGCTTTCTTGCCTGGTTCCCACTCCCTAAAATTTCGGTGTGTATATTTTTCTCCATCTTGTTGCACATACAATGGAAAATTGGAGATGTCTGTGATTGACTGACCAAAAAGCCATATACATAGGCATGCAGGGAGGTAAGCACAGCACAGGATCAAGAGATAGATGTGGAGCGGAAACTTAGCTCAGCTGCTGTGTGTCCTTGGACAATTTTCTTAATGTTTCTCTATCTCATGTTGTTTATCTATAAAATCAGATTGACAGAGCTTTCCTTATGAAAAGGAAAGTAAATGTTGTGGGAAGTAAATGGGTTGATACATGCAAAGTGTTTAGCACAGTGTAGGGGGTCACGGTAGTCAGGGAGCCCTCAGCCATCCATGACGTGATCACTCAGCATGGACTGCAGGGTAGACTTTGTCTTAATCATCTCCAGTGCCCCCTTGTAGCATTAAAATAATCATTCTCCTCAACAAAAAAAAAGAGAAACTCATAGTTCAGATAAGCAAGAGAAAAATTACACCGACATATAACTGCTGCTATTCAGTAATATTATGTCGCAGCTACCTGAAAAGGTGTTGGTGAAGTGCACTCCTTTCCTTGTAGTAGTAGGAAAGCTGTAAATCAGGTCCTAGACCAGAAAAACAAAACATTATATCCTTAGAAAATAGTTATCAAGCATTATTCTACCTTATCCATTGGTTACATTTTGGAGCTCTTCATTGGCTCTTGTAATTTAGGTAAGAGACTTGGGATGAAAAGCTATCCTAACTTCTTTCCATTCTTGCAACTGTGTGAAGTGAAGTTTTATTGGTGCTTTAAAATGTTTCTGGCTTTGTCAACCCAGGAAAAAATACACTGTCTAAATTCGTAGGAAGTTATTTAATCTTTTCAACTTTAATTCTTGCTGCTAGCTACTTTTCACTGTGAAAGAAAGTCCAAAACCAGAGGACTAAATTGTGAATCTACTTTCTCCTTCCCCGACAGGGATTTTGTTGCATAGTGTTGCGGGGTGGCTATCTTTCAATAACGATTTCTTCATGACCCACTTTTCTTTATTGTGAGTCTATATACTTAGTCTATTTGGGCTTCTGTTACAAAATGCCATAAACTGGGTACTTCTAAACAGCAGAAAGTTATTTCTCACAGTTCCAGAGGCTGGGAAGTCCAAGATCAAGGTATATTTGGAGTCTGGTGAGGGCCCATTTCCTGATTCATAGATGATGATTTCTCACTGAATCCTTTCATAGTAGAGAGGAATAGCTAGCTCTCAGTGGTCTCTTTTATAAGGGCACAAATCTGATTCATGAAGGCTCCTTCCTCATGATCTCATCACCTCCCAAAGGCCCCACCTCCCAATACCATCACCTTGGGGGTTAGGATTCCAATGTATGAATCTGGGAGGGACACAAGCCTTCAGACCATAGCATCGTATCATCACAAAATGTTTATCTTTTGTTCCAGGGATGTTTCAAAAGCTATCTGTAATTTTATTTTCGAAGTAATTTTTTATTTTATTTTATTTTATTTTATTTTATTTTATTTTATTTTTTATTTTTTTAATTGTTTGTTGTTTATAGGGGTACAGATGTTTAGGTTACGTATGTTGCCCTTGCCCCCCCTTCCCCCCAAGTCCCAGTCCCAAGTGTGTCCATCTCTCAGAGGGTGCGCATTGCACCTCGAAGTAATTCTTATCTAATTTATTTACTTCAACATTTTTGCAATTTTAATCAAGCCACATACCCAAGGAACTCAATGTACAACAAAAGCAAATTTTTAATTTTAGATACTTTAGAATTTCTTATAATTTGTAAACACCTCAATGGCAGATAAGAATATGGGAGGAAGGGCATGTGAAAACTATCCATGGTTATTTGGAAGGAAACTAAATGATGGCCAGAATGGAATTTTATGGCCATTAAAATGACAAATGGTGTGAACCATGTCAGAATATGGGTCTGGGTTGTGAAACAACATTGAGCAGAAACAGCAGAGACTGAAAATTATATCCCAATTAGAACTAAGTAAAACTTCAGCATGTACAGCAATGAGAATTGGAACAGAACAGTAACAGGAACATAAACAGGCGATGATTGACATTTTGGAGATTTTTTTTCTATAAAGATATTAAAGCCCACAGTAAAGTTATTAAAAAAGAAAGAAAATGGTCCCAGAGGTGTTCTCTGATCTTTGTCCAGTGACATGTAGAAGGGAGGTGGCTTGCGTAATGAGGAGCATGGACCCTGGTGTCAAGGAGACCTGGGTTCAGATCCCAACCCCCATCCTGTCCATGTGACCTTAGTCCAGATACTTCCATTCCCTTATCTGCAAAATGGGGACAACCACAGGGTTGTTGAAGCACTCAATGAGATGGTGGAAGTAAAAGTTCTGTTCATTATTATGATGTAATTAATGCCTGTCATTACATATCAGTAAACATACCTTCCATGTAGGTGCCATGCCCTAGAGTGGCACCAAGTAATGGCACTGTAGAGAAAAGGGGAAGTGGAATCAGAATTTGAGAGGCTTGCATTCTATTTCCAAGACAAGTGTCCCCACCTCTAACATTATATCCATTGCTACTGTAAGGTGTAGGTACGGTGAATGAGTATTTGTGGAACTAATGGCATTACAGCATCCTCCGGATTTGCCTTGCTCTCTGTGATAAAATTGGATTCACTGTTACCACAATGAATGTATGTTGTGGCAATCCAGTTCCTTCAGTCCTTTATTTGTGAGAAACAATGAGAAGAAACAAAGAGAAGTGAAGTTCCCCTTAAATAGGAAAACAAAAAAAGGAAGGAAAAAAAAAGAAAAACAAGAAATGAGTGAAATGCGTGAGATCGGAGATCTGCCCTAGACCTTGACTCTTGTTTTCTGTAGCTTCTTAATTCACTAAAAATGATTCTTCTCCATTCGAGTTTGATTACCACCAGCTTTGGTTTCCGCCTGGATGGTTGGCACCATTAGGTTTGCTTCCTTCTGCTAAATAGTCTTCTTCTCCCTAGCTTCCTCTAAGTTTCATGACAATTGGATTTAAATCCAAGATGATAAGTTTTGTGAATATTGGCCATTTACTTTCTTTCATTAATTTGGATTTCTTTGCTTCATGGATATGTTTACGATCTAAGGTTAGGTTTCAGTACAAGCATTGCGCCTCCTGAGAACCCTTTCCAGACCTCAGAATAGAATTCAGCACCTTCTCTCTACCCTTTTCGGCACCCAAAAGACCTCTTTCATGGCTCAAATCACAGCATCTTCTAACTGTCTACCAGTGCAGCCTCCCATAAGCCTGGGAGTTTCCTTGAGGTCGAACCATACCTTTTCATCTTTCATCCTCAGCGCCTGGCACAGAGTGCTGAATGGAGGATCAAGACCAGAATGTGCAGGAAATACCAATTAGTGCTGAGCTGTCTATGAATTTTTCTTTCCAGTCCTGGCAGAAACTTAAGTGTAAGAGGGGAAATGTGATGATTCTGGGTTTCAATTCCTGCCCTTCTATTGACTGGTGATGTAATCCTTGCTAAATCATTTAACATCTCTGCCATAATGTTGTCCCCTGAGATTGCAGGGTGGAGGTAGGAGGAGGAAGAAAATCCATGAGGTTAGTTATGAGCAATAATTAAAGCACTCAGCAACATATGGACAATTTAAATGTGTATACCCAGAGCTGGATCAGGTTCTCTAAAAGAGGTCAGGCAAATTCTCGTAATCACTAAGCGGCCTGGTAAAAACGTGCTAAAACATCATGAAAATGCCCAGAAAAGCAATATAATGTGTCAGGAGGAGAGTATGACTTTTTTCCTTGCATGGTAGGAATCATTTTCCATTGTCTGTTGTTTAGAATAAGAGTGTTGGGCATCCTTCGCTCATTTGCTGGCTCCAGTGCCTCAGTGTACACCTGAAATGTAGTTTGGTTCCCTGGGATTCTGCCTTCCCTCTGTGCAGCATCTCCCCATGACCTGTGCACGACCACAGGCCCACCTACCAACATCACACTGAGGTTTCCCACGTTCATTTCTCTAGCCCAGTGCGCAGCTCCACTCTGTTTCCCAGGCAGTTTAACCTCAGTGGGTTGCAAATAGAATTTATTTCCTGTCTTCTCAAATGTCTTTCTGCTGTTTGTGTGAGAGAAAGTTGTATTAAAAAAGTTGTTCATCCAACGGGCCACATCTGAAACTCAGGGGTTACCCCAGACTCTTCCCTCACTCTCAGCTTTCACACCCAGTTGGTATCAAGTCCTACCGATTTCCCCTTTCTTCAACAACTCCCACATCTACTCCTCTCCATCCCCACTCCTGCCCTAGTCCTGGTCCTTATTACTGCTTCCCTGGACCACTGCTGTATCCTCTATTCCGATCTTCCAGTTTCCAGACTCACCTGCCCCTAACCTGTCTACCACTCTTCACTTCCAGAGTGACTTTTCTGAAATCTGGTCAGATCTCCCTTGACTAAGGCCCTTCGCTGACTCCACATTGCCATGGCATAATGTACAAGGTCCTTGTATGGCATATGGGGCCCTCCCCAACCTGACCCTGCTCATCTCCAGCCTTATAACTTATATCCCTGTACCTCCTGTCTGTTTGCTCAGTCTCAGGGGCCTCACTCTCATGTCCTGCCATGCCTTTGCTCCCAGGGCTCCCTACACCCCAGTGCCCTTACTACTGGTCTGTTTGGTAGGCACTTGCTGTGTTTTATGATTCACTGCCTTTCGTACACCTGCCCACTCTCTCCTCCGTATGCCTGCTCCATGCTGGACAAACATCCTAAACCATGTAATATTATATTTGACTCATTTGTTTACAAACCTCTTTCTCTCAAATAGACTAAGAATTTCTAAAAGAACAGTGACTTAATTGTTGTTTTATTCCAGTGTCTGGCACAGAGCAAAGCATGCCATGAGCACTCAATAAATATGGGATGAACGCATGAGTAAGTATGGTCTCATGCTCTACCACTTACTATGACTTGGACAAATCATTTAACCAGGCAAACTGTGCTTCTTTATCTTTAAAAAAAAATCGAGTTTAAAATGTCTATAGCACAGGATTTTCTGAGAATTAAAGAAAGCCAGTCATTAATTCAACACAGCACTTACAGTGCCATGATGAGCAAAAGCATACACGGTCCCTGTTGTCATGAAGCATACAAGTTAGTTAGAGAAAGAGAGAAAATAAAAGAATCATGAAAATAAATGTAAAATAACAACTGTGATTGCTTCAAAGTAGAGACACATGGGGCCAGGCCGGTCTATGACAAAAGTATTGACCTGGTCAGAGAAGTCAGGGAAGCCTTCCTGGAGGAAGGGATGAGTGAGCAGAGATCTGGAGGATCACAGGGAGCTGTTAGGTGAACAGGGAGGAAAGCATTTTCCCAGGCAGGGACACCCATTCGAAAGCCCATTAGAGGACAGCACATTGAAGGAACTGAAAGAAAGCCAGGGAGCAAGAGGGAATGTGGAGCAGAAAGAAGCTAAAGAGACAGGTGGAGGCTGCATCATGTAGGCTTGACTTGGCACAGGAAAGATACAAAATAAATGTTAGTTTTCCTTGTCTTGATGTTCCTCCATTTTTTCTTTCCAAAGACTTAGAAAAAAAATGGAGGAAAAAAGGTAAGTCTGTTTTGCGTGAAATACAATGTCAATCTCATTAGACACCCATACTTACCCCAAGAAAGGGAGGATATCCCTTTGGTCCTAAGAGAATTCCTGAACAAAGGGTCAGAAGAGCTCAGCGTTAAAACTTCCTTCAGCTGATCTGAAGAAGCTGTCATAGGCTTTCATTTTATTCCAGAAAGAGATTTTTGGAAGAAGTGCCACCAAGTTGACGGTCAAAGGGAAAAGAGCCAGCACTTGGTACCAGTCATGATAGAAGAGCGTTTAGACAACAAAGCCACAGGGTTGGCAGAAACTTAAAAGGAGATATTGCTAAAACGGTGTGTGGTCTCACTGCTGCAGATTTAGCAGATCTAATGCGGTCTGTTTCTACTTGACGAATAACTATTACTGGGTGAAGAGGAATTGTTGAGAGGTAAAAAGTCTGTGGGCGAAGATCAAAGACAAACAAACACCAAAAGCAAGTGGGCTCTGAAGGATTATAGAGTGTGCCTGTAGACCAAGGGAAGATGATGCATCATCATGCCTGTGATGATGATACCTAGGGTTTGCTCTTCTCCAGTAATGTGGTATCAGACAAAGGAGAGTGCAAGGTGGAGAGTCTGCACGGTCTTCCACAATATGGCCAGAATTCCATAACTGGGGTTTCCATGCCTAAAGGACCAGGGTTGCTCATGCTGATGTCTTCCTAGTCTTCCTAGGTGATTTCTTAGTCTGTTTTGTGTTGCTATTAATATAACAGAATATCACAGATTGAATAATTGTTAAAGAAAAGAGATTTATTTCTTAAAGTCATGGAGGCTGGCAAGTCCAAGGTCAGGGGGTTCCCATCTGGTGAAGGACCTTCTTGCTGCATCACCCCATGGCAGAAGGTGGGAGGGCAAGAGAGTGAGAGATCAAGGGAGCAAAAGAGGGCCAAACTTGCTTTTTTAACAAGTCTTCTCTCACAATAACTAAACTGCTCCCACCATAACAACATTGATCTATTCATGCAGTCAGAGCCCTAATGACCCAATCACCTCTCATTAGGCCTCACCTCCCAACACTGTTGCGCTGGGGATTAGGTCTCCAACACATAAACTTTGGGGGATACATTCAGACCGTAGCAACCAGACCTAGTCAGAAACAAGGAGAGAAAAGAACAATGGCTTAGCAGCATCATGATGTTTTTCTATGAATGTTGGCACAAGATGTTTATTCTCAAAGACAACAATGGCGACTGCAGAATAAAAAGGAAAGTGATAGAAATGACCTAAACTTGATTGTAATATGGCATCATAATGAATCAGATTTATTTTATTTTTTACTACCGTATATTATTTATATAGATTGATTTCTGCTACCCTCAATTTAAACCTTCTTATTCCTGGTTGTGGGGCGGGGGGGACCGCTGAGACTTCAAATGGCTTCTTTTCTTAATTTCAGTTATTAGAGACAACTTTCTGTTCTATGAATGAGTGGTCTTTTTAACAGACCACACAAAGTAGTCCACAATTGTTATTGCCTATCTGCAGAATGTAGTAAATTACACTTTGAAATAGAGTATGTATTAATATTTTTCATATAAAATACAGAGTACAAAGTGTTTTATTTTTGGTCTGGAGATATATTATCTGATATTTCAGTTTGATTTCTATTACTGTGTGATCTTAACCTTACCATGCCTTAATTTTCTCATCTATAAAATGGGGATCAAATAGTACCTACCTCATGGGATCGCTATAAGGATTGAATGAGCTGATACCTGCAGAGGATTTAGAACAGTGTGTGACATACAGGAAGCAGTTGATAGGTATTAGCTATCATCATCA
>RJWJ010040311.1:0-14030 GCA_004363605.1 Indri indri
GGATAAATGCCAGGCTTGTCCTTTTTATCTGCTATAAGAATGATTCACTCAGCCAAGAAATACATCTTCGGGCCACTTCTGATAATAATTTAAATATGCTATTCACATAACTGCATGTGACCTGGAGCAGTAATCGAATATATAAAAACATACTTTATTCTTATATCTTGCAGGTTTTAAACATTCTGAAGTTCTTTATTTTGATATGTTACAGATACTATAAACCAAGCCTCTAGAATAGAAAGAAATTGAGAGGGAACATAGAATTAAGATGTCAGAGTCTTTACTATCCACCTACCTCAGCCCTCAATCCCTGTGGGAAATGTACAGAGGGCAGACATTTTAAATAAGATACACATACACACACACACACACACACACACACACACACATATACATATATATGCATGCAAGAGAAATTTAATGTGAGCAACACGTCATGTTAATTTTTCTAGAAACATTAAAAAATTAAATAAAAACAGAAAAAACCTATTTTAATAAGATATTTTATTTAATCCAAAATATTATTGTATCAATAATTAATCAACATAGAAAATTAGGTTTGAGACATTTCAATCCTCTTTTTAATACTCAGTCTTTGAAATCGTATATTTTAAATTAATAGCACATCTCAATTTGGAGCCACATTTTAGTGCTCCTGTGGTCACATGTAGCCAGTGGTAATCATATTGCATAGCACAAGGTAATCCACTGTGCATTTTATACTTCTTCAATACTATCCCATTTTGGCTGTGGAATTTTAATAGATTTGCTTTAAAAAAACAACAAAAAATATCCCAAAACAAAAACAAAACAACAAACGAACACTGCACTTTGTTCTCTAACAGAGTTATTGCTCTTTTCATCTGATCTGCTGCAAAACAACATTCTTCTTAGAATACATGTCATGAGTAGGGAGGGAAAGGACCTGTATTCTGCCCAGAGGTTAGAGGGAGCAGCCTTCACAAGGCTACTTATGTATAACTTTATGCTGCATTGGGAGAAAAATATAAACTAGAACCAAGAATGCAGACCCAAAGCTACACAGCCTCATCACTACAAAGAGTTGATACAAATCTTTATAAATTTCTCTGATCATATTATTTGAAGACTGTGGTAACTATGTACCTAAGTCCACATTTTAGTTGTTTCTGAGGATTATACTCGGTACTACAATTTCCAAGTTTTCCTGATCATCAAATAAACTTTTATTACTTCATAAAACTGAATTCATAATACTAACATATCCAGCATCGAAGTAGATGCACATTATTTTCCATTCAAATGAAAGGATTTAGTTACCAACTTGGAAACATTTTAAAGCAAACTCTTCTATAAAATAGTTCCAAAGTGTGGATTACTGAAAAATAGCAATGAAGTAAAGGTACGACTGTATCACTGGAAACATTTTGGGCACAATAGGAGGGCTAAAATCCTATTAATTCATTTTGTCTGCCCAGTAAAATGCAAATTTACTATGAAAGCAAAAGGCCTATCTATTGAACACTATAAATTCCTTAGGACTGAGCAGAATGCCATAGACCTGTTGATATATTTAAGAGGAAAATGTGAATTTGAGAATGTAGTTATGCTTCACACAAAATAAATAACACTGTACTCTTACAGATTGAATAGTCATATCCTCTAATTAAATTAATAAAATAAGAGTAACACATGTAGCCCTCTAACATGAGATCCTTCATTTGATTAATGCCTCTGTATATTATGAAGGATAAGAGAGGTGAAGAAAAAATATCCTTGATTACTATGTGTGAAAACTATTCTAGGCACATCAAGTGTATCTTTATTAATTTTCACTACAATCTATAAAGAAATTATCCATGTTCAAGTTACAGACAGGGAATATGATTTAATTAATTCACCCTCCAAAGGTTACTAGCAAAAATACAGTGGAGCTGGGTTTTCAGGCAGGAAAAGTCTGACTTTGATGCCTAAGCACTTCTATTACCTTACCGCTTAATATCTTTCCTTCTATAATTAACTAACCTTACATTTCAAATAAATACTGGGAAAAGCTTGCAAATCGAAGGCACAGTTGGTGTTTTGGAATTGACAGTCAGCAATTTGCAGGCTAATAAATCTAAGGACCCAACTGTTTCTGTCTTTGGCAGCAATGGAGCAGCCACTTTAGGCTCTGCATTTTTGGTTAATTAGCACACTTCTCAGGTGGTAAAATTGATAGCCTTCAGCTTGGTATGCTTTAAGGACACCTGAGGCATGGTGTTATCATTCAGAAATGGACTGCCTGCCAAGTACTAACGCTTAATCTACATAATTAACTTAGCACTATAATCATTGGACTGTTTTCCAACTAGGATATGGAAGGGAAAAAAGGAGAAATTAAAATAAATACATTTTTTATGTCTAGTTTCAGAGATTTCTCTATCTTGTCATCACCTTAGGGATAATAGAATTAACCCATCATTTCTAAATTAAGAGTCAACAATACAAACATAACACTAACAACAAACAGGTAACAAAACTTATGTTCCAGTCATGCTATTAGATTTTTATATCAGTTATCTGGTTTATTTCTTGAGCCTACTACATGTTATGGTAACCATTGTTATTTCAGTTTTCCAGATGAGCAAACTGACCCTAACAATGTAATAAAACTATCCCCAAATCATACAAATATTAAATGTTTGGCTGAGATTCCAAACCAGGTAGAACTTGCATCCCTATTAATGGTATTTATTAAATTGTTAACAGTTTTAAAGGTAGGAATTTCTTTATATATCTACTTATACATTCATTAATGATTTCAGAAAAACAAAGTAAAATTATTATTTTTAATATTAATATGAACATATGTTAACTTTGCAAAAGGATATAGGATTTTAACTCATGATAATAATATATTTTAAGTCATTTATGGTGACATCTCACATTAAATGATGATACAGAATATTTTAAACATTGTGATCTCCTCCAAAGTACATGATCATTTTTATCCTTGAGAAAGACAATGAAATTGAGAGCTCGTTATTTGAAGTAACTCACAAAACACCTAACACATACTTCACTGAGGTTATAAAATCCTTTTGAATACAGTTGTTATTTTTACTTATTAATGTTTTGGGGGTTAACTAGAACTGTAAGCCTGTTGGAGTCCCTTTGGCCTGAGAAGGCTAGATAAGATTTCAACATTTGTTCTGTGAACTAAAACAAAATCTTAAGCACCCCCAACCAACTGAATGGATCTTTTCTTGGCCAAGGGAACCCCCAAAATACCGAAAAGCTGAGTTGCTGACCATGAGAGGGGAGGTCAGACATGTCTAGTCATTTTCCCTTCCTTTCTTGGAGATATCATTTGTAACACGTTAATAGATCTAAGGCTATACAAGACAAAGCTTATATCACACCTGCAGGTCATCAATTTACTTAACAGATCACTCGCATTTAGGTATATGTCCGGTGGCTTGTCTCTGATTAACAATTTTCCTTGTCTTAACTTAAAACGTTCCAAACCTTTAGATAAGCTTCACTTCTTTAGCCAATCACAAATCAAAGAATCTTTAAACCCACCTATAACCTGTAATCCCTGCTTCAGGATGTCCTGCCTTTTTGGACCAAACCAATGCACGCCTTCCATGTATTGATTTATGACTTTACGTATAATTCCTGCCTCCCTGAAATGTATTTATTAACATAAAACCAAACTACAACCCAACCACAGTGGACCGATTGCTCAAGGCTTCTTAGGCATGGCTGTCTGGGCCATGGTTGCACATATTTGGCTCAGAATAAACTTCTTTAAATTATTTTACAGTGTTTGGGTCCTTTTCCATTGACAGTTCTTTAGAGTTTATATGCTTCTTTTAGAAATAATTTTAGGAAATGACTCAATCAATCATTTATAAAACAAGTGTTTTCCAAGCATAATATATTTTAAGTCATATAATATATATATATATAATATAATTTGTCTCAGGAGCTATATTAAACAGAAGGGTAGAAATATGAGGAAGGTAGGAATCATGGATTAAGGAGTTTACAACCAGCAAGAGGTTTTATAGACATGACAATGTGTGATTTCTTCTAAGCAAATTCATTAAAAATTTGGCATTTTTAAGGAATTATTTTCTAATAGCATTCCAAAAATATTTTAGTATCAGGAATAGGACATGGTGGTAGATTAAAATGGCCACAAATCATTTCTAGTTCTTGCCATCAACTACTGGAGTCTGTTTCCCAACCTCTTAAGTTTGGACTGGCCCAGACACTTGCTATGACGAATGGAATCTAGCACAAGTGATGCTGTGGCAGTTCTACAGCCTAAGCCTCGAGACGACTTTCAGCTTCTGCATTTGTGCTCTTGAAATGCCACTATCAGTAAGGAAACTGATCGAGCCTGCTGGAGTATGAATTGCCATGTGGAAGAGAACTAAGTTTTTCAGGTGACAGCCAGAGACAACTGCCAGATTTTTGAATACAGTCATTTTGACCCTCCAGTCCAGACAACTCTACCACTGAATTCAGCCCAAGAATGAGCTCTCGTTGAAACCAACGGAAGAACCACCTATCTAACTCACAGAACTTTAGAAATGATAAATCAGCATTGTTTTAAGACACTAAATTTTGAGGTTTTTACTTGATGATAGTTGATTGAACTGGACATTATAGAATTTTAAGCACCTTGTGAGCTTCGATACCTTAGAGGAGGCTTGGATTTTCATGCCCTATGATAGGTCCTGAGTAATAGCAGTAGAGTGAATGAATTTTCAGTATGAAAAAAATACCCAGTCAAGGTCCTGAGAATGTGGATAAAGATGTAGATGTAAACTTTAAAAGTTATTTTTTATGTATCAAAACTAAAACACCACAATAGTGGATATTTGTCATTACACGTTTGTTAAAACCTACAGAATAGACAACACCAAAAGCGAAGCCTAATGTAAATTATGGACTTTGGTAATGTGACACTGTAGGTTCATCCAATGTGACAAATCTACTACTGTGGTGCAGGATGTCAACAGTGGGGGAGGTTGTGCATGTGTGGGGACAGAGGATATATGGGGACTCCATGAACTTTTGCTGTGAAGCTAAAAGTCCTCTAAAAACTAAAGTGCACTAATTTTTAAAAAGTAATGAAAACAATAAAAATGACTTGTATTTGGTTATTTCTTTTCAACATATATAGAGAGATGCACTTTTAAATATAAATGAGTCTTGTCAAAATTTAATTAGGTTTAACCATAACATGGCACTTAATGAATATTGTTAAACATGATAATTGATTTTTGTTTTGTAGTTCACAGTATATAATTCACAAAATATTCAAGGTGATAACCCAAAAGAAAGAAAAAATTTGTGTGCACTGCTGCTTATACATGAATACACACAGATACCTAGGGAGAATAATTCATTAGTCAGTGAACAGCCCTGCATATGCCAACAAATTATAGCTGTGGGAAGAAAATAATGAATTAAAAAATCGCTTGACAAAAATGGTTAATTTATTTCAGTGATTATTTCCCTGATAATATTTTGAAGAAGTGGGAAGAAAGAGACAGAAAGATATACATGAAATAGGCTTGTTTATGTGTGTAAGAGAGAAAGAGAGATTATAACTGACTGTAAACAGAACAGTTTTGTTTAATTGTATTCCTACTTACTCCTATTTAATTTTAAATTGCCTAGCTGGAAGTCTAGAGCATTGAAAATACTGAAAGGCTATCTGCACAGTCACAGCAATTTTTAATTAAGATAAATTTCTGAACAGGATATAAATTTTGCTTTGGTTTGCTTTTGCTTCAAATGTGAAATGTTTTCACTATTTGTAAATGGAGGAAGGTGGGATGTAAAAATGAGAAACATCTTGTGGGTACTCAGTAATATGACAGCAGCCGTGCTAAGGTGTGACATTTTAAATAAATCTTAGGGAAAATCTTAAGAAACCATGGAGTTTAGTGGAGACTCAATGTGTTATGGATCATCAAATTGTATTACAATGCAATGAGATAATTGTGAAAATTAATTCCTTTCAAAGAGAATTTTTTTCCTTTTGATTATTAAAATGGTAATGACATTCAACATTTGTTGTGTGCTCATTTTGTGCCATGTACTCTTCTAATAATTTCACATTTAATATTTCATTTAACTTTCATAAGCACCGTTTGAGGTAGAGATACCCAGTTTAGAAACTAGGAAACAGAGGCACAGAGAGTTTAAGTAATTTATTGAAGGTCACATAGCTATTGTATGTTGGAGTTGAAGTTTGAACACATAAAGTTTGACCCCAGAACTCAAACTTTTGAATGCAAGGGTTCAAAAGGACATGATAATGTGACTAGCTGGGAACCCATCATATTTTATATAAATTTTTTCCTCCCAATGTTTTCCATGAAGAAAACAGACATTTTGATCCACATTAATAAACAATTTTGTTATTAAATGAGATAAAAATTAACACTCATCCTGCTAGACCTGTTTTCTAAAGGCATTTTCCTACCATAAAAATATTTGTAGGTTAAATAAGTAAAACTGTATATTAACCTGGTTTAGTAAAATAGGCCATGCTTGTAGATATGTCAATATGGAATCTACAGATTACTATAATAAAATCATGAAGGAATTAAAAAAAAGTAGATTGACAAATGAAAAGAGCTTCTAGCTTCACATTAAAAACAAAAGAATATGTCTCCCTGGGATTGCATAAAAGGAATCAAATTTTAACTGCAGAAATGCATAGTCTGAACTAAGATTGATATAGTACTTAATATGCTAAACATTTTAATATGGGCATGTCAATATACTTTTCTCATAAATGAATTTTTGTGTTGTGGTATATCTTCCTAAATTTCCACTACCTAATTTATTTAACTCCTATTTTCACACTCATCTTGCCTACTGCCCCACGATGACGATGACCTTTACAATCTCTACTGCTATAAGCAACACTGGGCCTGGTTCATTGATAATTTTCCTTTTTTCTTCTTTTTTTGCTTTTGCCTATACTAGCAATTTTCAAGCTTAAAGCTTCAGAAATTTTTATATAAGAAAAAATGAAACTTTAATTATTTGCTTACTCTATTACCCCAGTGAGAATTAAACTGTTCCTATTGGCTTTGGCTTACACTGCATCATTCTGATCATTCTATGATGGTTTTATTTCAATCAGAAGAGAGCCATTCTAATAATTACCACTTGTAGTCACTTCTCCTAATTCCCTATATTTATCTCATATTTGCCTAAATAGGCTCTTTCTCCAGGGAAATCAATGCAGTTGTATTACCAGAATGTTCTTCTTGAAGAGCTTTTGCCAGGATTTTACATTAAATACTTTAAAGCACCATAATAATAACAACTAAAAGGTACTCTATTATCTAATTTCTTCCTTCCAAGGTAATTGTGAGGCAGATATTCTTTTTCTGATTTCATGGGTATGCAAAGACAGGGAGAAATAACTAACATGTCCAAAGACATACAGATACAAATGACCAAGCCAAGGTTTACTCCAGAGCTTCACAGAACACACCAAACTTGGCAGTGTATTCTTCAAAAGATCTCTGAAAGATGAAGTCAATTTTCATTTATTTCTAGTAGGAATTGCTTGAATATTTTAGTTTATTTTGATCTCTATATCTGTTGCAATTAAAATCAGTAGCAAATTATAAAACATAAATAGCATTCTTATTGTCTTACTCTCCTCATCTCTACAGACAGGAACCATATAATATTATATAAGTAAAGTAGCTGATTTCTTTATTCCACATTCCTATACTATGAAACGTATAGCTAACAACTAAATCAGTTCCACATGTACTTACAACCAACATATTGACCTTTCTGTATTGTTGCCCAAATTATAATTTTCTGGCTACTGATACCCCAACGCCAATTTGTATGTGGACCTTAATTTACATGCCTGTCTCTCTGATTCTCCATTTTTTATCCCATTGAGTCTTTGTTATTAGATATCCAGGTCTTCGAGTCTATCCAAAATGATCATTGATAAAGATTGTCCACCTGAAACTTCCATGTTATAGCTGCTATACGTTATTTATATTGTTTCTTAGGATTGTAATTTTCATTCTTTCTCTTGTGTCTCAGATACCTATGTCTTGATCTCATTATGCTCTGTTTTCTTGTCCATATCCTTGAAGATCCACATCACAGGCTGCAATTTCATTAAGTGGGAAACAATTTGTCTCATTTTGTGGCCATTTGAGACCTTCATAACACCCTCATTTTCTGAGCATATGAAAGTGTATTCACTAGCTTATTCATGTCTTTAGCCAAGCATTATTGAAATTCTCAGCTACTTCCTCAATCTTTGACTTTTTTCTGTCATGCCTAGAAAATTTTTATTCTTCTTTATATTTACTTATATACTTGACTTTACATTTTCCATGCATTGGGGCCATCATTATGGTAGAATCCCAATGGTACAATCTTCCATAATAATAGGCTTCAAGACAATATTTCTGAATATTCTTCATAGATCACAGCAATCTAAAACAACTGTAGATTTATAATTTGAATTCATGTAAGATAAATGGCATTCTAACTTTAGCAGTTTTACAAAATATGGCATATTGAGTTTAATAAAATAATTAAATAAATGTCTAAAAGATTATTTAAATGACCCATTCCTATGGATACACAAGGAAAATAACTTCAGGTGCACCCAAAGTTTTCCACAACACTACTTTTACTATGAAAAGTTCAATGTGTTTAAATTAATTATCTTAATGAGACTAAGTACAAATTTACTGACTAAGGTACAGTGACAGAATTAAATGGGCTTTGGAAATGCATTTCTTATCATCTGGCTACCTTTGTTGATTCCTCAGATGCTAATCAAATTTCTGCAGGTATTTTCAATTACCATTTAATTCATTTTACAGTGCATTTGCTATGTGCCTCTCATTTAATCAGCAGTCTTTGATTTCATCTATCCAAACACTTCAGATGATTTTTTTTGGCTCAATTCTCTCAACTCTTTATAGCTCTGAAATCCTCAGCATATCCTTTGACATATGAAGAGGAAAACAGGCTCTCCTGTTCCTCCCTCTTGAGTTATTCTATCCTCTTCAAAAGGGACACTAACATGTTTATGCTGATAAGAGGACAGTGGTGACAATGATGAAGAGTCTGGATAAATGACACCTACTGGGTAGATATTAGGTCATTAAATATGAAATGTCTGATTTCAAATCAAAAGTGTAGTTTATTCTATCTCAAACAAGAAGCAGTACAATTAATCAAAGTATGTGCCTAAAATATCAACCCAGTTTTGCCATCTTAGCAGTAGCTTGTTTATGCCAGCAGCAAAAAGCCTGGAGAATATGTGGCGTATTCCACAGCTTGTTGAGAATTGGATATTTTCCTTTGCATGAAGTTGTCCAAAGCCTGGAAGAAGGGGTAGTCAGTTGGTGCAAGGTCCGGTGAACATGGTGGATGACAGAAAGTTTCCAAGTCTAACTGCTGTAAATTGAGTAGCATTGTTTGTGGGACATGTGGTCCAGAGTTGTCTTGCAAGACGATTGGCCTATCTCTACTGACCAATCTCAGCTGCTTAATCACAAGCATCCTCATTGTTTCATCCACCTGGTTGTAGTAGACATCCACTGTAATCAATTGACCAGGTTTCATGAAGCTGTAGTGGATAATACCAGTACTGGACCACCAAGCAGACACTATTAGCTTTTTTTGATGAATATTTGGTCTTGGACTGTGTTTCAAGACTTCATCTTTATCCAACCATTGTGTTGAATGCTTGTAATTGTCAAAAATAATCCATTTTTCATCACATGTAACAATATGGTGCATAAATGGTTTGCCTTTATGTCGTTACAGCAAAGAAAGGCAAGCTTCAAGACAATTTCTCTTCTGATGCTTGTGTAATTCATGTGGAAACCATCTATCCAGTTTCTTTACCTTACCAATTTGTTTCAAATGGTCCAATATTGTTGAAATAGTAACATCAAACCTTGCTGATAATTCATGCATAGGCTGAGATGGATTCGCTTCCACTGTAGCTTTCAGCTTATCATTATCCACCATGGTCTCAGGTTGCCCATACAGCTCATTTTCAAGATTAACATCACCGGAATGGACTTCTCAAAACATCGAAATACTGTGCGTTCATTAGCCACATCCTTCCCAAATACTTTTTTGATATTTCGAGCTGTCTGTGCTGCATTGGTTCCAGGACGGAACTCATATTCAAAAATAACGCAAATTTTTGACTTATCCATGGTTTCACAAAAAGTGCTCTAAAAAATTTTTTGAAACAACCACAATCCATAACATGCATTTGAAAGTCTGAGGGTGTACCTTGACTATAAAAATAAAACAAGAAGTGTCAAAATGAAATGTCAGAGATATCAACTGTCAAACTTAGTACTTAAGGAAATAGGGCATTTCATACTTAATAACCTTAATATTTCAAAAATATGAATGTGGTTAACATGTAAATGAGATAAGGTGTTGGGCATTTGACTTGGAATATCATAATGAAGAACTTCACATGTTGTGGCTGTTGTATTATAAGAACATGGGTTTATTGTGTAAATTTTAATAGGGCAGAATGAGTATCAATTTGCAGAAGATTCAGACATGTAGACTTAGTATAATTATAGTAAACAATAAAGTGAACAAAATACGAAATAATCCACCATGTCAAAAGCTTTCGGTCATTGTATTTCAATTTAATTCACAAAACATTTATTCAGCTTCAACAACAGGCACAGTGGCACTGTGCAAAGAACAAAGAAAGACTAATACAGCATGGTATTGAGTCAATTCAGATCTCTGTGCCTCTACCTCTGCTCTTTAGTTGCTTTCTATTTTATCTATGGGCCCTGACAGTGCAGTATCTCATTATTTCCTGCAGTTTTGGGCAGTTAACACCTACTACTGAAGCTCCTGTTTCTTACCACAGTGGTCTCTAAGAACATTTATCTCTATTTTGTTACTCTGACCCAAAGCAGATGGACATGCATGGCTTAATTTTCTTCTGTCCTTTTGAGACTAGGCCTGGATAATTTAATAGCACTTTACTGAAGATTCCAGCATCATAAAATGATTGTATTAAATGGATTATGCAAATAATTAAAATTAGCAAACAAATTTGACAGGAATTAAGATCTACAACCCTGACACATTGTGTTGAAGTTTTTACAGCAGGGCTTCTCAAGCCTATTTAGGTGCTATAAATCATTTGGGGATATTATCAAAAACAAATATCCTGTACTAAGTCTGAGGTAGGGCACAGTCACCCAGGTGATGCTGCTTCTGCTACTGATGTTCTGTTTACCACAGTTTGAGCAACAAGGTTTTCCTAGATGCATTTCTAACAAGCTAAAGGGCTTCCCCCCTTCCTATCATTCCTTCTGCGTCAAAAATCAGATTCACCTTAGGGTGGCCTTATGCATACATTATCTACTCAGAATCCAGTTCAGAAGCACTTAGAATAAAAAAACATTCCTTTTCACTCCTAAGTTTTGCTTAACTTCCCAGGCTGTATTTCCTATCACAAAAATGTTTGACAGAATGATTTTTTTTTCTGTAATGACCCAATTTCTAATGTAACCAAAAGATCCAAGGGAAGAAATTATTCACAATCAGTACCTAAACAAAAACATAACAAAAAACCCAACCAATCAAATGAACAAAAAAAAACAAGTCAATCTTTTCTATGTAAAACTGTTTCACATTAAAGAATGGGAAGCTCCAGAAATATTTCCTATTCCTCAAAAGCTTATGCAATACTGATATCTGTTCAGTCAAGAGAGTCCTTCTTCATTTCAATCCAGATACTTTAATCGATCTTTCATCTTGATTCTAGTGGAGAAAACACCTACACAGATATCTCATAGTCTTCTACAAGTGCTCAAAAACAATATAAAATAGCACACAGCACACACTTCTCCAGGAGAATAAATGTAACTTTACAGGCACAGCGCAGTCTAAATCCATTCTAAGAAAGCAGCAATTTCTGAGGCAATTTATAAATATAAATAAAGATATATATATAAAGTGTATATATATATAGAATGTCTATATTTTCTCTCTCTTTATATATATATAAAGACAGAACATTATCACAGCAGATTCAGCCTTTTTCATTATTTCACAAGTAACTTTAGCTCCAAAAATCATAGCTCCTCATTCTCTTTTACTTTCAATTACAATCTCTGGTTTACATTTGCAAAACTAAGTGGTCCTTTCCTTGGCCTTCCAAGTATTGAGAAATAGTCTTCTCCCCAGGGATTCTAAAAGCTTTACCTCATGTTATACATATGTAAGAAAATGGCTTACACAATCTTTTGACCCCATGGCCTATTGAGATGTTACAGATGTTCCTCTCCTTTTTTCTCCTACAATTCTCACTCTAAGTAAATACATATTGAAGTCATAAATTAAAGATAAAGATTTTTAACCTACAATTGAGTTTCGGAAAAAAGAAAAGGACATCTCCAGCTTCCGTAAATGAAGACAGAGCTGAAAGTCAGTGGTAAACATATCAGCTAATTCTGTGGTGGCCCAAGAGGCTCAGATAATGACTCTAGGAGCTAGAATATAACACTCATTAGAAGATAGGAATGGTGGAATTAGGATCATGCAAGGCATAGTGATTGAACTAAGGACCCTTGACAATATCTTTTTAAAAAGGTTGACCTTTCCTTTGGAAATAAATTATTAAAGACTCTCCTGGCTTAGGAAGTATCAGGAAAACTTGTCTCAACTTAGAAATCCAGGTATTTTTTAAAAAATGCCTTTGGTAAGATATATAAACTGGTGATTCACATGGGTGTGGAATCTCAATTTATATTTCAGATGAGCAAAAAACTCAGACAAAGGAAATAAACTTCTGAATTTTACTGGAGACAACTAAAATTCTAGGGCCACAAAAGAAGCCAATGTAACAGAAAAGCCACTCTGTGGCTGCATTTTCCCCACTTGTGTAGTGGTAGAGGGTAAATAGATGAAAGCAACTGTGCAAAAGAGAAGTTCCCAAATAAAAGCTATATTTCATACAACAGAAAAAATCAACAGAAAGAGAACTAAAACATGCACAGATAAACACATAAAGAGGAAAACTCAGAGAATTTTCAAAATAAATCACAGACAGGTACAGAAATAAAATTTGTTAAAGAAAGCATGGGAAACAGAATGAGAAGGCCCCATTTATATTTAGTAGGACTTGAAGAAGAGAATGGGAGAAACAATTTTCTAAACAGTAATTGTTAACGTCCATTTTTCTACATTAAATAAACACTTGGGTAAAAAAATCAAATAACCATACCACAAATTTCTCAGTATGAATAGAATTAAAGTCTATAACAAGACTCTAATTACAAAAAAGAAATTCATAAGAATTAAGAAAAAAAAATCATTAGCTTCAAATAATTGTAATTGGATTGACAGTACATTTTATGAGCCCAATAGAAACCATAAAGCATGGAATTGTTATCTTTAAAATACTGAGAAAAAATAGCTGTCAACTTAATTGTATACTTAGCTGAACTCTCTCACTGAAGACATAAGTGAATCAAAGAAATTTTCAGGAGACTAATATAAGCATAGACTAGGATTCAAAGAATTATTATAAGATATACTTCAGGAAAAAAATAATAAATGAACCCACAAGCAAAAATGAGGATTCCAGAAGCAATGGTGAAAAAAGAATTTGATAATTGTGTTGATATATAATAATATCACTGATTCTAATTATCAATAACAAACAATTATTGTCAATTTTCTGGTAATTAAAGACAATATGGAACTCAAATTGTAAACAACTAAATTGATGAGAGGAAAGTGATCAGAATAAACTCTTCCAAGTTTAAAAATATCCTGAAGCTTTAGGATTTCTCATTCGTTTATTAATTTTTATTTAAGAAACACATATATAGTGTTTAATACATGCCTCAAATTTTATTAAAGATGATACAGGAATGTATATAGCCTCTGGTCACTACTTTGGATGTGTTTATTTTGAAGGACTATTACATCTTCCTGTAATTTTTTTTTTTTTTTTTTTTTTTTTTTTTTTT
>RJWJ010040312.1:0-14027 GCA_004363605.1 Indri indri
TCCACATCATTGCAATTATGAATTGTGCTGAAATAAACATTCAAGTGCAGGTGTCTTTTTGATAAAATGACTTCTTTTCCTTTGGGTAAATACCCAGTAGTGGGATTGCTGGATCAAATGGTAGGTCTACTTTTAGTTCTTTGAGGAATCTCCATACTGTTTTCCATAGAGGTTGGACTAATTTGCAGTCCCACCAACAGTGTATAAGCATTCCTTTCTCTCTGCATCCATGCCAGCATCTATTGTTTTTGGACTTTTTAATAAAAGCCATTCTAACTGGTGTAAGGTAATATCTCATTGTGGTTTTAATTTGCATTTCCCTGATGATTAATGACATTGAACATTTTTTCATATGTTTGTTAGCCATTTGTCTATCTTCTTTTGAAAAGCTTCTGTTCATGTCTTTTGCCCACTTTGTAATGGGGTAGTTTTTTTATTTTTGCTGATTTGGTTGAGTTCTTAGTAGATTCCTGTTATTGACTCTTTATTGGATGTATAGCTTGTGAATCTTTTCTCCCATTCTGTAGGTTGTATTTTTGCTCTGTTGATTGTTTTCTTAGCTGTGCAGAAGTTTTTACATTTAATCAATTCCCATTTATTTATTTTTGTTGTGTCTGTGATTGCCATCGCGTTCTTTTTCATAAATTCTTTGCCTAGGTTGATATCTAGAAGAGTTTTTTCAACATTTCTTCCAGTATTCTTATGGTTTCATGCCTTACATGTAAATATTTTATCTGTCCTAAATCAATTTTTGTGAGTGGTGAGAGATAGGGATCTTGATTCTTTTGCATGTGGCTATCCAGCTTTCCCAGTACCATTTATTGAATAGGGCTTCTTTTCTCCAGTGTATTAATATATTGTCTGCTTTGTCAAAGATCAGTTGGTTGTGCGTGGATGGTTTTATATCTGGGTTGTCTGTTCTGTTGGCATAAAATAGATAGACCAATGGAACAGAACAGAGAACCTAGATATATCTTTTTCTGTCTCTTTACTTTTAATCTATCTGTATATCTGTATTTAAAGTAGATTTCTTGGGTCTTGATTTTTCACCCTCATGAAAGTCTGTTTTTTAATAGGTGTATTTATACCAATTATATTTACAGTGATTATTGATATAGTTGGTTTAATATCTACATACTTGTACCTGTTTTCTATTTTTTATTCTTGTTCTGTGTTTTTTTCTTCCATTCTTTTTCTACCTTCTTTGGTTTTAATTGAGTAGTTTTTTTAATTCCATTTTTCTCCTCTATTAGCATATCAGTTTTACTTCTTTAAAAAAATTTAGTTGTGCTCTAGAGTTTGAAATATATATTTCTATAACACTAATCTAAATCTACTTTCTAATAATGCTATATTGCTTTATATTTAGTGCAAGTATTCACAATTCCTACCTCCCATCCCTTATAACATTGTTGTCATTCATTTCACTTATCCATAAGCTATAGTTACTGAATACATTGTTGCTATTATTATTTTGAGCATGCTGTTGTCTGTTTGATTAAGTATAAGAACTATAAAATATTCTGTTTTGGCTTCATTTATTCCTTCTTTAATGCTATCCTTTTCTTTATGTGAATCAAGTTTCTAACCTAGGGTATTGTTCTCTCTGAAGAACTTCTGTTAATATTTCTTTTAAGGCAAGTTTACTGTTGGCAAATTCCCTCATTTTTGTTTGTCTGGGAATTCCTTTATTTATCCTTCACTTTTGAAAAAGATTTTGTTACATATCGAATTCTAGGTTGGTGATTTTTTGTCTTTTAATACTTTAAACATTTTGCTACATTCTCTTCTTGGTTGCATGGTTTCTGAAGAGAAGTCTGATGTAATTCTTATCATTGTTACTTCATAAGTAAGGTATTTTTTCCCCTCCAGATTATTTTAATATTTTCTCTTTATCTTTCATTTTCTGCAGTTTGAATATAATATCCATGAGTGTAGGTTTTGGTACATATCCTGCTTGATGTTCTCTGAGCTTCCTGGATGTGTGATTTGGCGTCTGTTATTAATTATGAACAATTCTCAGCTGTTATTACCTCAAATATTTTTCCTTTTCCTCCTTCTCTCCCTCCCTTCTTTCTTGCCTTCCTTCCTTCCTTCCTTTTGGTATTTCTGTTTTGAATATATTTTACCTTTTTAATTTTCTGATAGTTCTTTAATACTCTGTTCTGTTTAAAAAATTTCTTTTACTCTTTGCTTTTTAGTTTGGGAATTTTCTACTGACATATCTTCTACCTCACTAATTCTTTCCTTGGGTATCTCTAGTGTATTGATGAGCCCATAATAGGCATTTTTAAAATTTGTGTTACAGCGTTTTTAATCTCTAGTATTTTCTTTTGATTCTTTCCTAGAATTTATATCTTTCTGCTTACATTACCTGTGTACTCTTGCATGATGTTCACTTTTATCATTAGAGCTCTTAGCATATTAATCATATTATTTTAAATATCTGTTTTAAATTTCTCGTCTGATAATTTCAAAATCTCTGCCATATCTGAGTTTGGTTCTGATACTTCATTTGTCCTTTCACACTGTGTTTTTTTGCCTAAACATATCTTGTAATTTTTTTGTTGAAACCCATACATGACATATCGAGTTAAGGGAACTGAAGTAAATAGGCCTTTAATATGAGGTTTTCTGTTTATCTGGCCAGAGTTAGGCTGGGTTCACAGTTTGCTGTAGGTGTAGGTGTTTGAAGCTATAATTTTCTTTATTGTCTTTGTTTTTGTCTTCTCTGTTGTCTTTGGGTTTCCCTAACAACTCTTCTTAATATGATCTGTGACTTGCAGTTCTCCCAGCTGTAACCCACTATTATTATATTAATACAGGAGACTGATTGATTTGGTAGTAAAGTGTAAGGGGAGGGGAAATATTCTATTACTCTGTGATTCAGTTTCATTTTTTATGTGAGCCTGTTTCCCTGGGCTGTGACCTTTACAAGTACTTCTGCCCTCTCCTTAGTTAGGTGAGACAGGATGTCTATAGGTAGCTAAAGTTGGGCATTTCCGTTCCCCCATGGCGAAGGCAAAGGGGGCTAGAGTCAGATATTTTTCTTCCCCCATGTCAGTTAGGCTCTGATAAATCCCAAGTGGGTTAGTCTCTGGCAAACTAATATCTTTTGAGTTTGACTTTTATTATTAATATATGCTGGGAAACCTATAGCAACTTGAAATTGTGCCCAAAATAAGGGCAAGTAAGTATTGGGTGAGAGCTTCAAAAACCATCCTTGGAATTATATATGTAAACTTAATTACACAAACTTTTAGATATATGTTAGATGCCTTTTAGAGTGTGGGCATTTGGTGGATGAGGTTATCAACTTAAGTCTTATAGGCAAATGATATTTTATCCTTTTGTCCTAATTTTTGATGAATTTCTTATTAACACTAAGGTCCAAACAAATAGAAGTATCTTCCAGGATCAGTAGAGAACCCAGAGGTGTGTCTCCAGTAGATATCACTAACAGTTCTTAACCATATTTCTATGCTTAGGTTAATCATGGATTTCCTAATGCAAGCACCTAAAATATGGAATCCTGAACGAATCAAACTCAAACCTGTTTTTCTCCCTGGTTTATTAGAGATGTTTATCTGAGAGATTACTATGAATCATAGGATTGTGAGATTGCCTGTGGTGACAGAAGGCAGTTTTCGAAATGTAGAGCTTCTGCAAGTCTCCAAAATGATTAAAATGCATAAAATACATGCAACAGATGGCAGAAGGGTTTGAACTAAATGTGTGTGACTTTTTACTACTTAGTTTTATATAATAATGTGTTCGTGCAGTTAAGGTGGTGACCTTTCTTGATAACTTCTACAGATACATAAAGTGAAATATGCTCTCTGGAGTTGACACAATCTGACAATTTTAGACTATATATGAAAAGACTTTTCGTATATAAAATGGTAAATAAAGCGTTAGCTTTATTTATAATTTTACTATTGTAATATCAAATAACTAACTCCTGTTATCTGGAGTTTTTTTTTTTTTTCTCTAATATTTATTCCCTTGCTCCACCAAAATGGCTTGAGCGAATTAACTGGCAGTTAGTGTTGTTTTCTATAGCATTCAGTTTTCTCTCTTAAACCTCAAAAGCAATGTGATTTAAAAATTTTCTTTAAAAAAAAAATCCCTTTGACTATAAGCAGAAATGTTATGCTCTTCATTATTATCTTGTTTCTGAGGAATTTAAGCCACTTCTCATCCATCATGCATTCCCTTTACCTCAAAATAATGCAGTCATACTTCTGGCTTGATTTGCTGGGGGTGATAGTGGATTTGTGATAATTCATCTGTTTTGATTATTTATTGTTATTTATTGCTGTGTGACAAGCCATTCCTAAATTTAGGGGCTTAAATCAATAGCCATTTCAATTGAAACAAAGAAGATCAAATCCTTACGAATAAATTTACCCATTAAACTGATGTTCGATAGATCAGTAGGGTAACTATTGTTAATATTAATCTATTGTACACCTCAAAATAACTAGAAGAGAGAAATTAGAATATTTCTAGCATAAAGAAAAGATAAATATTTAAGGTGATGGATATCTCAATTACCTTGATTTGATTACATGAATGTATCAAATTATCTCATGTACCCTGAAAATATGTACATTTACTATGTATCAATAAAAAAATAAAAATGGAAGAAAATAAATTTAGTAAGAGATGTGCGAAACCTGTAATAGGAAAATATTTAAACACTTGTGAAACAAATGAGTAGAGCTGAGAAATGGGAAGACTTCCCCTATTCTTATATAAACACTCAACATTATTAAGATTGTAGTTCTCCCTACATTAATATACAGACATAATGCAATATCAACAAAAGTCTCAACAATCTATTTTATTGAGATGTATACACTCAATAAATGAGTGAATTATTTCCATATGTACTTCTGTATACACTTCAACCTAAGTATGTGAAGTGCACATGGAAAAACAAACATGTAAAAATAGCCAGGAAAACACTGAAAAAGAAAATTACAAATGACATTTAGCTCTATCAGATATTACAACCTGTTAGAATAGTACACAGCCTCCATAATTAAAACATGTGATACTCATGCTTGAATAGATCAATAGGCTAATGGAATAGGATAGAATGTCCAGAAATAAATTCAAGTACATATGGGAATTTAGTGTATAATAAATATAATATCTCAAATGACTGGGTAAAGATAGACTTTTAAATAAATGGTTCTGGGACAATTGGATGACCATTTGTAAAAAGATATCTTGTACCATATCTTACATTATACATGCAAATACTGCATTAAGATCTAAATGTAAAATATGAAGCCATACAAGCACTAGAAGAAAATGTATTTTTCTTTAACTTTAGTGTATGGAAAGGCTTTCTAACTTTTACACAAAATCAGAGGCAATAAAAGAAAAGATTGATAAATCTGACTACATAAAACATTTTTAAAAATTTTATGGCCAAAAGTACCATAAACAAAATAGAAAGACAACTGAAAAAGTGCAAGAAAATGTTCACAATGTCTACCACAGAAAAAAGACAGATAATCCTAATACATAAAGAACTCTTAAAAATAGAGGGATAAAAGACCAAAAAGCTTTTAGAAAAATAGGAAAAATACATGGATGATTCACAGAAAAGAGATAAAAATGGCCCTCTAACATATGAAAAAATGTTTAAATTCATAATCAGAGAAATGTAAGTTAACATGAAAATGCCATTTCTCTCTTTTTAGAATGGCAAAATTTTTAATAAAAGTATGACAAATTCTATTGGTGAGTCTGAAGGGAAACAGTCACTCTAATACATTGCTCATAAGAATTCAAAGCAGTAAATCCTCTGGAGGGAAATTTGGTAGCATCTAAGAAAAGTGCATATTTACCTTTTCATCCATCAATTCTACTTTTAAGAACCTATTGTGATGATACACCTCCAAAAATATGACAATGCTTATTTTTGAATACATTCATTATAGTATTATTTGCAGTTACAAAATATTGTAAATAACCTAAATGCCCATACATGAGAGAATGGTTGAATAAATTATGGCATATAGTCAATAGAGTAGTACACAGCTGTAAAAAATAATGAAGAAGAACACAAGAAAAAGGGAAAACTATAGGCCAATATCCCTAATGAACACATATGCAAAAGTTCTCAGCAAGATACTGGCAAACTGAAATCCAACAGCATATTAAAAAGATCTTTCACTGTAATTAAGTGGGATTCATCCCAGAGATTCAAGAATGGTTTAAAATGCACATATTAATAAATGTGATATTCTACATTAACAGAAAGAAAGACAAAAACCATATGATCATTTCAATAAATGCAGAAAAAGCATTTGACAGAATTCAATATCTCTTCATGGTAAAAAGTTTCAAGAAATTAGGTATAGAAGATAGGTACCTCAACACAATAAAGGTTACATATGACAAACCCAGAGTTAACATCATATCAAATAGGCCTCTAAGATCAGGAACAAGACAAGGATGCCCACTTTTACCACTTCTATTCAACATAATACTAGAAATCATAACCAGAGCAATTAGGCAAGAGAAGGAAATAAGAGACATCTAAATTGGAAAGGAGGAAGTCAAATTGTGCCTGTTTGGAGATGACATGATTTTATAAATAGAAACCCCTAAAGACTCCACCAAAAACTGTTAGAACTAATAAATGAATTCAGTAGAGTTGCAGGATACAAAATCAACATGCAAAAGTCAGTAGTTTCTATATGCTAATAGTGAACTATCTGAAAAAGAAATTGATAAAATAATTTCATTTACAATACTGACAAAAAGAATAATAACTAGGAGTAAACTTAACCAAAGAGGTGAAAGATCTCTGCGACGAAAACTATGAAACAGTGATGAAAGAAATTGAAAGGGACACAAAACAATGGAAAGATATCCTATGTTCATGGATTGGAAAATTAATATGGCCATACTCTCCAGAGTCACCTACAGATTTAGGGCAATCCCTATCAAAATACCAATGACAGTCTTCACAAAAATAGTAAAAAAAAATATAAAAATATGCATAGAACCACAAAACACCCCAAATAGCCAAAGCAATCCTGAGCAAAAAAAAAAAAAACAAAAAAAACAAAAAAACAAAGCTGGAGGCATCACACTACCTGACTTCAAAATATACTACAAAGCTATTATAAGCAAAACAACATAGCACTGGCATAAAAAACAGACACAGACCAATGGAGCAGAGTAGAATGTATACAAATAAATTCATGCACCTACAGCAACTAATTTTCAACAAAGATACCAAGAACCTTTGGGGCAAAGACAGTCTTTTCAATAAATGTTGCTAGGAAAATTGATATCCACATGCAAAAGATTGAGATTAGTCCCCTACCTCTCACCATATACAAAAATCAACTGAAAATGCATTAAAGACTTAAATGTAAAACCCCAAACTGTGAAACTACCAGGAGAAAACATAGGGGAAATGCTTCATGACATTGGGCTGTGCAAGGATTTTTTAATTAAGACCTCAAAAGCACAAGTAACAAAAGCAAAAATAGACAAATGGGATTACATCAAACTAAAAAGCCTTTGTACAGCAAAGGAAACTATTAAAGGAGTGAAGGGAGAACCTAAAGAATGGAAGATTCCAAAATATTTCCAAACTGTATGTCTGACAATGCGAGGGGTTAATATCCAGAATGTATAAGGAAGTTAACAGAAAAAAAGAAAAAAAAGAACCATACCAAACCAAAACAACAACCAAAACCATACAAAAGCCATAAAAAAGAATGAAATCCTGTCATTTGGGACGACATGGACAAACCTAGAGGACATAATGTTAAGTTAAATAAGCCAGACACAGAAAGACAGATACTACATGATTTTACTCTTTTGTGGAATTAAAAAAAAGAAAAAGAAAAAGAAAGTTGATATAGAAGCAGAGAGTAGAACAGCAGTTACCAGAGACTGGGGAGGAGAGGAGGAAGGTGAAGATAGGGAGAGGTTGGCCAACAGGTACAAAGTTACAATTAGATAGGAAGAACAAATTCGGTTGTTCTATTGCACATCAGAGTGACTATGGTTGATGGTAAAATATTGTGTATTACAAAATAGTTGGAAAAGAAGCTTTTGAATGTTGCCACCACAAAAAACGATAAATTCATGAGGTGATGGATACACTAACTAGTCTGATTGGATTATTGTATGACATAGATATGTATTGAAATATTAAATTGTATCCCATAATTATGTACAATCACAATGTATCAAAAATAACTTAAAAATTTGTTAAAAATGAAGAAGCTATCTCTGAACTTATTTGGGGTTATTTCTAGTATATTCTGTCATGAAAACCTAACAAAGTGCAAAACAGTATCTACAGGGCACTGTCCTTCGTATAAGAAAGGATATATAGGAAGATATATTTGTGTTCTCCTTTGTGCAAAAGAAAAAATACAGGAGTGATAAACTAGAATCTGAAGAAATTAGTTACTTATAGGGGGTACAATTGATGGGAATAAAGAAGAATGAGAACAGGGTAGTATGGATGAGGAAGTTGTTTTTTTGTATAGTTTTGACTCTTAGAATCATAGTGATATTTACATATCAAACAAAATAAATAATTGAAATCAACCAGGATTGTTGTCAGGGGAACCCAAAATGGATACATATGGTAACAAATGGACCTAATGGTATTACAAATGAATAACATAACCATGGTGAATGGAATGGGAACCAAAAGAACTAACCTAACTAACTTTGGAAAACAGTATTTTGACTAGAATATACAAATACTGTACCAATATTGTATCTTATTTATTAAGTATGTTTCTTCCAGGGGTATGGGTTGGCAATTCTGTAATTATCATATGTGTATACTAGGATTGAACAAATAGGTGAATCTGTTGTAGATAATGAGAGCCAAGTTTCTCACCACTAGAGAAAGAAGACAAGGAAAGGGAGAGACTATAATGAACCTTGTAAAAAACTGGAATCAGAGGTATCAGTATGAACTTACGTATATCTTTACCTATCTCTCTCTATATACATATATGGATATAGGAAAATCCATGTATATATATAGAAATATATATATATACATGGATTGCTATACATACATGTCTTAGCTTTTCAGCTCTGCCTACTGACAGGGCCTGGGAGCAATGACACCACAGTAGTAGTGAGCACACCTAATGATAGATAATGATTTTAAAATACCATTCTTTAATAACTGGAACTTTTATTGCTCCTTGGAAAAGTGCTGCACTCTAGGGCTGCTACAGAGAAAATACAATTTGAGCCTGAAACATCCTAAGGAGCCAGAAAATAAAGAAGTACTTAAAAGAGGATGATGCTTAGTGAAAAGAACACAGGAGCCAGGGCAAAGGAGCTCCTAATGGCCATAGCTGGAACAGTTTGAGGAGCAAAAATAAATAATGATGACATTGGATTATATCCCATAGAATAAAATAAATATCCATACCTATTTACATAAATAATTGAATAAATGGGGGAGAAGGGACATATCTTCTTTATAAAGAATTCCATGAATACATGTAGAAGGAATAAGGGAAATATAAAATCACTATTGGGTCAACACCATAGTAATAATTGTTGCAAGCAAGATCGAACAAAGAATGAGTGGGCAAAATCAATGGGAAAAAGTTTGAGGATGAACAAATGTTTGTATACTCAAAGTGTCTCCCCCAAGATGTTTATCAATCATAAAGGAGAAAACAGTAACATTACTATGGAGAAACCCAGCCAACACCACCTTAACCACCTGACAGCAAAAAAGACGTATCATGTATCCCCTGCTATGAGGCGCTGAGAAGGACACAGCATCACTTCTATGGTAATCTCACCAAAAATATAGAACCCTAATGTAATTATGAGAAAACATCAACAAACCCAAATGAAAAGACATTCCACAAATTAAATGACCTGTTATCATCAAAGTGTCAAGATCATGACAGACAAAAGAAAGGCTGTGAAATTGTTGCAGTTTGAAGGAAACTAATGAGATACAATAACTACATGCAGCCTGGGAACCTGTACTGAATCCTGGAATAGAAAAAGAATGTTAGGGGAAAAACTGTTGCTATTTGATTAAGGTCTGAAATCTAATTAATGATATTGTACCAATGTTAATTTCCTGGCTTTGATGATTGCACTATGGTTATGTAAATGGTTAACATTAGGGGAAGCTGGGTGAAGAGGATATGTGAACTCTTATTTTTGTAACTTTCTATAAGTCTAAAATTATTTCCAAATTAAAAAAATAAATTTAAACCCAACAAAAAAACCTTTTCTCCTTCTGTGGTTGTTTGGACCCTAATGGGCTTTTTCTTCTTTTTTTTTGGTGACTGTAGTTAGATGACATCTGAGGCTGGAGTCATCTAGAGGCTTGACTTGGTTGTAGAGATAACTTGGCCTCTCTCTTCTCTGTGTAGTTTCAGGGCCTCTCCAGCGACTTCTCCCTGTCTTTCTCCAGCTAGGTAGCCTGTGCTTCTTAAAGTATGGCTCTAGACTCCAAGAGTATAAGAGCAGAAGCTACCAAGTATTCCTAATGTCTAGGCTCAGGAATCCCAAAACATCATTTCCTCCATATCCTATTGTCAAAGGAGTCATAGGCTAGTCAAAAACCAAAGGCATGGAGGATGACTTCTACCTCTTGATGAGAGAGTGGCTTGTACATACAGGAGGGAAGACATTGCTAGTGACCATCTTTGGAGATTAGCAGTTACTTCTTCCGTAGCCTTCCAGCCTTTCTGGGTTCCCACAGAGATCATTGACTGATGTCAGATTATGGCTCATGAAGTTCTAATATAGCCTGATGGTGGATGAGGAAAGTGTCAGTTGACTCAAAGGGAAAGAAGGTCAAGAGAGGCTTAACAGTTGGGCTACACAGCAGTATTTTGGGATAGAGAAAAAAATTGGGGGAAAAATCCCTCTATATTTGAATTACCTAAAAATTTTCTCTCTTGACTATGGTTTTTAATACTTGACCCAGCACAAAATTCTCTCAAATCCAACTTTTGCCTTTTGGCAAGATTGCACCTATCTCTTTAAACACCTTTGTGAAATATGGTCTTCTTGGGTAGCATAGTACAACAATTAACAATCTTTAAATTGAAGAAGATTTTTCTTTTCTTTTACGTAAACTTCTCAGATTCAAACTTTTATTTAATTTTGTTTGTTCTATTCTTAGTGAAGCAGTTGTTAACTTTTCCTCTGTACTTCCAAAACACAATGTTTGGCATATATTTAACCTGGCACAAATCTGTATTTTTCTCTTGTGGAATTAATAGTAAATACTTATATAGCACTTACTGTATATCAGGCACTGTTTTAAGTGCTTTAATATAATTCTGACGATGGCAAAGTCAGGCATTATTATTTCTATTTTCATATGAGGAAATTGAGATATAGAGACCTTGTCCTTGGTCATAGAGCAGCTAAGAGGCATAACATGGATGCTGTATCATGCTGTTTGGCTATAGAATCTGAGTTCTGTCCGCTATAATTTGCCTGCTTAGCATGACTGATTGGTTTCTATCCCTGAGTTAAATGATGTCTTCAAATTCTTTTTTTTAAAATTGTGTGTGTATAATAAAATTTGCCATCTTAACCATTTTAAGTGTATAGTTTAATAGCATTAATTATATTCATAGTGTTGTACAACCATCATTACTATTTTCAAAACCTTTTTATCCCCCCAAACAGAAGATGTCTTCATACTTTTTGGTAAATTGTTTTAATGATTACCCCCACTTTCACACCAATTCCCTTTTCCTCCTTGAATAAAAGAAGCATCATCAGGCATGCATGACCTGAGAAATCCCTTTTTCACAGACAATCTCAAATGTCATGTTTTTTCATGCAAGCTTTGTTTTCTCCACACTTTCTTTTTCTTAGCTCCCTAGTCTACAGCTTCTAATATGTTCCTTGTGGCAGTGGTCCACACACAACCTTTTTGGCACCAGGGACTGGTTTCATGGAAGACAATTTTTCCATGGACCTGGGGGGTGGGAGCAGGTGGGAGGGATGGTTTGAGATGTTTCAAGTGCATTGCATTTATTATGCAGTCAAACCTCTCTGCTAATGATAATCTGTATTTTCAGCCACTTCCCAGCGTTAGCATCACTGCCTCAGCTCCACCTTACATCATCAGGCGTTAGATTCTCATAAGGCAGCAGCCTACATCCCTTGTATGCACAATTTACAGTATGGTTTGTGCTCCTGTGAGAATCTAATGCTGTCACTGATCTGATTGGGGGTGGAGCTTATATGGTGATGTGAGTGATGGGGAGCACCTGTAGACACAGATGAAGCTTCTCTTACTTGCCGCTGCTCACCTCCTGCTGTGCAGCTCTGTTCCTAACAGGCCACGGACCTGACCTGTACTGGTCTGTGGCCCGGGGGTTGGGGACCACAGCCTTAAAACACTTAAATTTGGCCAAATAGCACAGGATATTTAAGGAGTATTCAGAGCCTATGTGAAAAATGTGCTTGAGATAAATGATAGATAGACCAAACACTGTAGGACATTATCATACTTTACTTCCCATAATAAAACACTTTTATTGTCTAATAATCATAAAACTTCATAACAGTATATCTTAATTCATGATCATAATCTTTTGTAGAATTTTGTGTCTTTCTTGAAAATAACTGGGCAAACATTAGGTTATTGACTATTTGTGAAACAATCTTTCTAATTATAAAGAGATTATGTTACTATTTCTGAGACTATTTTCCTAACTGAAATTAGATAGGTAGCCAGTATTACAACTATGCATTGTAAGGTTCAGAGTGCATAATAAGTCTTCTTTCGTGGCAGCTCATCATAGTGTTGAAGATTTTGTGCCCTTGCTAAGTTTTCTGTTTTTAATCTTCATATTTTTCAACTATTCCTTATTTTCATTGTTTGCAGATAAATTTCCTATCCTGGCTATTTACTTCTGGCCATTCTCCAGTTTGCCATTGTTTGATTGATTCATTTATTCATTTAACAAATTTTTTTGTAATTTTTGATTACATTAGAAATACAAAGATTAATAAGATATCATTCTTGTATCAAGAATAAATAGTCTAACCAAGGAGAAAGATTAATTCAAACACAATACACACATGATCTGAAGGTATTAGAAATAGACTTGTTTGGGGAAGACTTACCAAAGATGTGATATTAGTGCCAGATTTTGAAGGATCCATTGTTCTCCAAGTGGTAGATGTATGATGTAGCATTTTAAGCAGACTGAATAGCTCAGGCCTTGGCTCAGAGGTTTGAGGGTATGTCTGACATGTTGGGGATTTTCAGACAAGACCAATGTGGCTAGAATATTAGTGTTACGTTAGAATTTTTTTTATATTAAAAAATTATGGTAAAATATACATAAGACAAAATTTATCATTTAAGCCGTTTTAAGTGTATAATTCGGTGAGATTAAGTTTATTTACATTGTTGCACAACCATCACCGCTATCCGTCTCCAGAACTTTGTCACCATCCCAAACTGAAACTCTGTACCCATTAAACAATAACTCTCTAATACCCCTTCCCCAGCCCCTAGTAACCATTATTCTACTTTCCTTCTCTATGAATCAAATTAGATATATATATTTTTAATCTCTATGTATGTATTATGGGGGTACAATTGTTTTTTGGTTACAAAATGTAATGCTTGAGTCAGGGTTATAAGTGTGCCCATCACCCAGATAGTTTTCATTATACCCACTAGGTAGAGTTTTGCCCATCACCTCCCCTCTCCCTGGCTTGATTTCCACTGAATTTAATTCCCTCTGTGCACATGTGCGCTCGTTGGTTAATTCCAATTTAATAGTGAGTACATGTGGTATTTTTTTTCCATTCTTTAGATACTTCACTTAGGACAATGGGCTCCAATTCCATCCATATTGTTGCAAAAGGCATTAAGTCATCCTTCTTCGTGGCCGAGTAGTATTCCATGGTATACATATACCACATTTTGTTAATCAACTCACGAGTGGGTGGATATTTGGGTTGATTCCACATCATTGCAATTATGAATTGTGCTGAAA